>JAUUDZ010053170.1:0-10441 GCA_032361705.1 Panulirus versicolor | reverse complement strand
ACACACACACACACACACACACACACACACACACACACACACACACAGTATAACAGCAGGTTTTTGTTCATATGGAAAAGTTACCCCTGGCCAAACCCCGATTTTGTGGCAACACCGCGTGAGGAACAAGCCAATAATTACTATACTTGAAACACATTGTCTTTACAATAATCATATAGTCCTCTGCAGCATCACAGACTCCGTAGTTATATTTCTAATGAATATCCAGTGACGTAAACGTAATATCAGTGTCGTTATCTGAAACAGAAATTATCGTATCATAATGTCCCTTGATCTTCACAGAAGATCACAAAAGATAATTACTGGTGAATTGAAACAAACTGCAGCATATTTATACGTGAATTATCTCTATCTTTGTGTTTTACATTTTACACTGTGGCATTACGTAAACCAGTTGACCTTCCGATGAATCAAGTCTGTTTCCTTATAGTCATTTCTTTATCAGGTTATGATTATCATTATTATCATAACAAAACGAACGCAATACCCTGAGTTATTTGAGTTGAAAAAGATCACAGGAAATTTGATTTCTAATCACTTCAGAATGACTGAATTTACGCCAGAACATATGAGTACATGACTGTGTGAGGAGCCTAACTTAGGATGCCCATTCCGTATGTTGTATATTGCAACCTCAGTTATTACTCAGACTCGTTACTTACAACTACTGTTTTCTATGCATGTCTGACGACAGCTGCCTTGTAGATATGTACAACCATTCATAAATTCTTGGCTCCTAAACACACATAAATTTAGCATTGAAATATATAGGATCCCAGATAGCTCTTCTAATCAATATTTCTGTAGAAGTTGTGGCGAAATATAGAACCATTAAAATCACTTAGCTGAGTACATTAAACATTAGCTACAGTAAATACGTTACTGTATAGATCAACACCGACACGATGACATTAGGCTAAGGTGTTGTCCCCTGATCAGCGCATCTGTCCCCGCCACCAGTGTGAGCCCTCTTCATCCTCACATGTATGTGCGTCTATCGCAGTATATAATTTGCGACTCAGTGTAGCGTAGCTAAACATAAGCAATTTACGCAACTACACGGGTTTTTTCTTCTATGGTTTTGAGTGTTTATCGTAATTCTGAAGACTTTTCTCTTAAGTATCCTCAAAAATTCATAACCAATCCAATCATAAGTATAAACACATACATCTTAGTAAGTAAAGTTCGTCAGTGAAAGATAATAAGAGGCGTGGAGAGTGGATGAGGAATGAGGGATATTTAAGGAATCATATATAGAATATGCCAGTATAGTCTATGGCAACTATAGCATACTAAAGTTAGAGGCAGCATCTTGCAGGTACAAGGTATTATACTAGTAAGATCGGACACCCGTTGTGTGCGGCAGACAATGAGCGTTTGTTACCTAATCATGTAACGCACAATAGTTGCACCTTCCTGTTATCATGTACAAAAACAATGACAAGTTTGTCCTTATCAATAATATGTGGAAATCCAGATAGCAGACTCCTGCATATGACACAGCTTCTAGTTCGACTTGCTGTTCGGGGAAGACGAAGCTGGTCTTACATAACGCTGTTATAACCGTATATAGGAGTTAAAAGTCTGGACGTCATTCTCGCTTGGATGTACATAGAAACGCTGGCGAGGAGCGCTATTGGTGGCGGGGTTGAGCTACGCTACCTGAATATAACCCAGTGTGACGACAAAGTCCACGTCATTTCGATATTTGTCTGGATGGCCCAACTTTTAGTACTCAACGTTTATTAATCAATCATGGTGTATGATGTCAAAATTCGTCCATGGGCCGTATTTAAACCAGTGTTGCCCCGTCAGTAAACAAATTAAACCTTCTTGGAGAAATTAGTAATCTTCGTTATTTAATACTTGGAGCACACGCCCGCCGAGCAGGGAGGGCCACACGCCCGGAGCAGGGAGGGGCACAAGCCAACCATCCAGCCCCTCTGGCCATACATCACCGGTTTCCACCGACAGTTTGAACATAAAAGACTCACTTAAGGATTTTCCCCGACTATCGCTTCGTCAGAAGAAATACAAAAAATAATCTCAGAGTAATTTCCCACTTGGGAGAAGTTTGTGTCTATAATTGTTCGTTGTCTTCATCCTAGTGTTCATTAAGTTATCGTGTGTATCATGATGGACGTTAACTTACACGGTAATAATGTCTTACTTCGTTGCTTTCCCCGACCCTGCGACCTCTCTCTCTCTCTCTCTCTCTCTCTCTCTCTCTCTCTCTCTCTCTCTGCGACGTAATGATTTAAGCATTTAGGTAAATGGCAGACATATGATAATTTGGCGCCAGGCCATTTGAACTGCGTCAAAGGTATTCAAATGCAGTGCTGGGCGTTTAACCTTTGGTGCACCGCCCCTTATTTAAGTCGGTCACTTCACAGGCATTTAATTACAGCGTGTCTGACCGATGGAAACGCACGCGTGGGGTTCTCTTCATTAAGACACGCACCAAGTGATGGCAGATGTTTCTGGTGCTTTTATACATGATTCTATTATTCTTACGTACAGTTGTACAACTGAATGCACAAGCATTCAAACAGCAACAGACTCCTGGGTCCTAACGAGGTTGTTTGTGATGGTGGAAGAGATCAAAAAGTCATTAATCAATGTGGTAGGAAGGAGGTGAAAGACTTACATATTTTCAAAGAAGACCTGTAAACTTATTGTAAAGCTGAGGAGATGCTAAGGATATTAGTCGTGGATTTTAAGCAAAATATTTATCAAGTCTCTGTTTAAACGTATTTATACTAGTGCTCTCAACTACTTGTGTGTACTTGTTATATTTACCAGTCGCGTTATACTTGGTACACCACGCAGCGCCTCTGGGTAACAGGCTCTGTAACACTTCTTGGATGGCCACAGAAACCATGAAAAAGCGTAGGAAACCTTTAAGTTAGGCCAGTTCAAGAGGCGTGACGCATAGGGTAAGTTAGTTTAGGAAGGCTTTTACATCAGGGCAGCCCAGGGTAGGCTATCTACCTAGGTTACCTTTGAGTATGTCCAAGCCTAGGTTACGTTACGATAACCTTTAGTTTAAGTTAGATAAGCCCCCACGATAGTGTCGGGCTATTTGAATTTAGGAAAACATTATTAGGCTATGTTAGGGAAAATCTTTTTTTTTGGAGGGATGTACAGTCGGGCCTCAGTGGGCATGTGACTGTAGGCCCAGTGCTGTACAGTCAAGAGGGAACATCCTAATATGTTTCATCTAGATTAGTTCTCTTTCCTCTATGACTCAACTGCTTTACGAAAGGGAAGGAAGCCAATAAAAACAGAGAAAAATACTGAGGAGTATCCGGTTGGGAAGCCCAAATGGAGGAGAAGAGAAGTGAATCTAAATGGTAAAGGATTCAGAGAAAAAATAAAGTAAATCTAATTGGATGAAAACTGAGTCTGGGTCGTGAAGTCATTAGAAAAGTGACCCGTTTTTCGAAAGAAAAAAGTGAATCATGGACCTTGCGTAACCTCCACCAACCACGTGCACACATCCTGAGGTCAACTGTGTAGTTTGACAATGATGAAGCAACCCGGACACGCGTTCACATGATGCAAGCAACCAGTGGCTTTAACAGTGAGCCGTCCACCCACGTTCAGTCGTTCTTGTGAGAAATCCGGATGCAGAATAATTATCTTCATGACCAAGTTTCCATGGAGACTGCTCGAGTCGAAAGCCACTGTCGAGCGGAAGTAAGATGTCGAGACTTGTGGAATTAGAATGTTTTTGATGTTCACTTAATCCAGATGGCCAGCGGCTCCCATGGGAAGGACTGCTCCCATGAGTCCTAAGTAAATGCTTTTGGTATGAGTCGAATTACCATAATGAGGAAGGTTGACATGAGTCCTGCCAGATTATTTAGGACTGTTGACGTGAGTCCGGTCAGCTTAGTTACGGACGTAGCCATGAACCCAGCCAGCTTAGTTAGGACCGTTGACAAGTGTAGCCAGCTGGGAGAATATAAGGATTGAATTCTGCAGAAATCAATGTCAACAGCGTGTAAACTTGTGTCAACAAAGAATAAATGCCAAGAAAGGCAAACATGAGATAACAATATTTACACGTAGAATTATCCTGGCCTGACTTAACGAGATACATATAGACTTAACGAAACCCTTACAGACTGTATTATGTGCCTTTACGACGAGCAAAGAAACGCCCATAAAGAAATTTAATGTCAGCGTTACTGACCATGAGTCAGGACGGACACATTTGGGGCCGGGCTCACATGGATTCGAATCTTGGGAGCGACAGTCGTCCTACACCCAACTTAGTGGCTTTTGTGTGTGTATGTGTGTGTGTGTGTGTGTGTGTGTGTGTGTGTGTGTGTGTGTGTGTGTCTGTGTGTGTGTGTGTGTGTGTGTGTGTGCGTGTGTGTACGTGACGCTCTCTACACATCCAGACGTGCTCTAACATATACACGTATAAGAGTTCAGAGGATACATCCGTCCCTCTAAGATCCTAAGGGCCTGTGTCCATATTCCATCCTAGCCATGTGGCGCCGCCAGCCTTCTGTACTGCCTCCCCGCGGCGCTCACACGAGTATCCTTCCAGAACTGGAACCATCGTCTCTACCAAGTCCTCAAACTTTCCAGCATCTTGAAACCTTTGAAGTCTGATGTGGCTCTGTCGTTTCCTTCTTCTTCCAGTCTATTTCCCAAAGAAACACGACGCCCGCCTCTGCGTCGTCTCTTTCCAGGTGAGGGAAGCGTAATTCCAGCTGTTGGTGCTATGATGGTGATAACCTCACCACCTCCCACACCACAACCCTCACCCTCCCACCTCACTGTGCTTGGGGTTGACGACCTTCTCCCAAACCGCAACAACCACTCATACCAGCTCCACCCCACGCCTAATTACCTTTCTTCTCCACTACATCACTGTCTTACACCCTCACCGCCCACTGAACCTCAACTCTCAGCCCTTCTGTTCATCTGTTGTCATTCGAGTGACAATGAATATCAATGGATGTTCGAAGGTCTTGAACCTGTCACCTGTGTTAGGACGATCACCACAGGTAAGGAGAGGACCACGAAGCCGGGGACAGGGAGGCAGTGTTGATTCTGAGACTGTGTTGACAGAGTGAGTGAGAATGGACAGAGAAGAGACCACCAGAGTCTAGAAGATGAAGAAAGGAAAATTTTCCAAACCATAGAAAGAAAAGAAGTGTAAGCAAAAGCAAAACTGATAAAGATAACAAAAGAAGAGAGGGAAAACAAGAAAGGACAGAAGAAGAGAGGATACATCACCGTTTTCTTGCTGCGGTCGTAACATTATATAGAGGAGTATAGTAGACTCTACTGATAGATCAATAACCCATTCCACCTTCACCATTATCCCTTATCTTACCTCAGGCTTAATGCTGTTCCCTGTTGGCCAAGAACCTTCACCAGTCCCTATGGAACCTTTCTGGGGAGCCATATCGGTCCCGGCACTCGTCCACGGGGAGAGGGGAGTAACCCTACCCAACCATCCTCTGCGAGAGGTGAAGACTGTCCCTGTTTATATTCATTTATCATATTCTTCTCATGATCTAGTATATTTAGTATATTTTCACTAATTTCAAATTTTGCTGCCACATATTTCCTTCTATCTAATTTTCGCTGGAGCTCCTCGCTTCCCTTGTCTTAGTTTAGTTTCTTTTCTGTTAGCTCTCTCTCTCTCTCTCTCTCTCTCTCCATCCATCCATTACACTGTCTGGCACCCAGTCATTTGTCATATCAGTGACAGTAAACATGGTCTATCGTAAACACCTACTGGCCTGGTTTTGCTCTAATAACCTTTTGTTTATGGCCTGGCTGGTCCTCCTGTGGCCCGGGGAAATCTCTATGAATTGGAAGGAAATTTCTTCTTTACAGGTTTTTCCTGGCAGAGCGATCCTGACAGCAGCTTTATGAGAGCTGAGTGGCGGTGAATGAGATCGTTTCTGCTACGAGCGGAAAATTCTAGTTTAGTTTGCAGTTAACACAGTGGTCCAGTGTGTACCCTGCAACCCGTTGGTGAGTTTTGAGTATCTGATATCTGCTGAAGTCCGGTATCATTATCATGGTCTTTGTGGACGATAGTGCCCCCGCGTATCATATCAGAAATCATACTCTTCGATCCTCCTCTTGCCTGTGTTTATGATACGGTGATCATTGAACTACTTATGTGAGCCTTTTGAGTCTTACACCACCGATGGATCGTATTCTTTATCCTTCCTTATAAGTATGTGATCTGATTCTCCATTGCATTTAGCACCGTCGTGAAGCTGATTGTTTGACTCGTCAACAGACTCAAGTGTTGGTCACGTGTGTGATGGAGGATGACACTGACCACTGCCATCATCCGCAGAGCTGGAGGCCTCGGTCAGTGTACCACCTCCTCCTCACCAGGACGACAACGTCCTCCTCCTCACCAGGACGACAACGTCAAGAACTTCAAGAGTGGCGAGTCGAGTACTCACTCAGGACGTCACTCAGAGTGCTGGGAGGGGCTGGGGCTGGGGCTGGGGCTGGTGAGATATTCATCTCACTCGATATACATACGAGACACTTGCTGTGATGTGGACATTCCCAACGTCATCAAGGTTTCGTTACACTAACAGTGAACTCCTGACAATCATTTTCGTTGATGGGAAAACATGACAGCTTTTACGGTATGGTTGCTGAAATTCTTCAGAAAGTTCATCTTCAGCGGATGTTATCACCTCCCACGATAAGAGAGAAAGTTCATGAGATAAGGACCCAGATTTGTAGAACTGCTTTATCGTACAGTACAAATGGGTGATTACACATATTTACACCAAACTTTCACTGGACTTTCCTTGTTACAAACACACAACATAAGAATTGAAAAATATCGCAAGACAACAACTGAGTCATAGACAACACAAGGAATCCCGCACACTGCCATGTGTTCAGCTTTACCTTCAAACTGGAAAATAATGACCCACAGGAAACCACGTCACTCAAGATCAAACCACGTTACCCAGGACCAAACCACGTTGTTCAAGATCAACCCACGTATCTCAAGATCAAACCACATCACTCAAGATGAAACTACGTCACTCTGGATCAAACTACGTCGCTCTTGAGCAAACCACGTCACTCAGGAGCAAAAATGTCGAAAAAATTTTAATAGGAAATCGTTAAATCTGGTTTCCTCGGTGAACACATCGTCCGCTTGATGTTCATAAGTCTTATACTGAAGACTTATGTGATCTGTTCACTTATGTATTGACAACATCGATTCCACCGTGTGTGATCGATGGAGACTGGCAATATGTTGTTACGACCAGGACCCAGGGTGATTTATGACCTCAATGACCTGGCTTTACGGTCGTTATCTATGTGCCTCATTTCACCCTTTGTTCGCTTGTTGGCTCGTTACCAGCCTAGAGGCACTACAGCAAGCATAGATGGAGGAAGCTGGAGGACGAGAGATGACTACATGGGATGAGTCACACGACTTTGCTTGACTTACCTTAAACCACGAAGAGAGAGTCACCTTTGACGAGCCTGTATCGCCGTCAACTGACGAGGGAGTGTACGTTCTCTTCACAGGAGTCCATCCTGCTCCTGCTGATGAGTGTAGCGCAGCCTTGAACTGCAGGAGCTCCTGGGTAAAGTGGTCATAGGTTTGTATGATAATGATGAGCCTTCTGAAATGTTTGTCTCGCTTGTGGCTGGGAAAGCCGGTGTTCTATTTCCAAGATGGAGCAGTGATTGTTTCTCATTGCCTCGGGTTACCTAGGGAGAACAAGAGAAAAATCTCAAACTAGATTTCGAACAGAAAACAAATATATGACGATCGGTGGGTTGTGGGGTGTTCCCACATCCATCACGTTACTAGAAACAAGAAAAAGATTAACGGTAAAAGAAAACGCCACAGATGAATAGTTACACAAGTTCAATTATCAGAACTTGTATCAACAGAATGCTGAGCTTTCGACTACTTGCTACGTTAACCAGACAACATTGTGTGTAATGGAGACTACATGACAGGGGTATGATTATGGGTGAGGATACAGACCCCGACTTACCCTGGGAGAGAGAGAGAGAGAGAGAGAGAGAGAGAGAGAGAGAGAGAGAGAGAGAGAGCAGGCTAATATGTCTAACAATGGTTTGTAATCAGTAGAAACCAATTAGACGCGGTTGCCATGACCGACATATATATATATATAGAAGGTCATCACAACCTCCTCTGATGGAGAGCTAATGATCGAGTGTCCTGACCTGATTAGACACAGAAGGTCGACCTCTCTGACCTACTTGGCTGCGTCTCTTGGCTTCGCCATTTGAAGGATTCTAATTTAAAACATTTTCATGAAAAATTCTTCCATTTCTCACGCACTAGCATTTACTTATTCATTCTTCTTGCTTGCGTTATAAGTGCCAGCGCATCTGTCACTTACCAGGGAGAGGCAGGTCGTGATAGAATATCGTGGTCAAAGTGTTTATTCTCAGGTCTTCTTTCTAAAGTAGAGATCCTTCTTTAAGACTCAACCCTTCTAACATCGTGATCATCATCATCATCATCATCAACATCATCACCACAACTTCACCAATCAGCCGTAAAACAAACTCAAAGGAAAAGAGGAAAATAAACTGAAGGACGTTGTGCTCGAAGTCAGTTGAGTGAGCGCCAGTGGCGTCTGTTACTCGTGATTACAAATGTGTACAGCCTCGCTACACCACAGGCCGGGGAGCCAGACACCACCTGCACACAAACCTTCACCGAATCCCAACGTTTGATTATTGTTATTCAGACCATTAGTCCTCCCTTAGTGGAATTCGATCCCCTGATTCTGATTAGACCTTCATGTTCCGGGAGAGAGAGTCGGATCATTAGAATGCTAAGCCTCCGTCCTCCGTATTCTGCACATCAAATCGATTCCTGAGTCTCAGAATTCGTGTTCCGGAACCAATAACCTCTCATGAGTCACATCCTCCGGGTCGAGCATTAATACCCACGAGAATGAGTACTCTGGCCCTATAACCATTAACTTGAACATAGTGGATGTTGAAGCTTCAGATCACATGATTCGAACTTAACATTGTGATACTCTAGTGTTTATATCTTGGAACCTGAACTGTCTGAGATGGCGCAAGTCCTTGAGGCTTCGGATCACTAAGCTTCTACTTTAGCGTGGCTCTGCTGGACGCTTCAGATACCAGAATTCGAATCTATTAACATCATGATACTCGAATTTCGAATTTTATGACTCGTTCATGATGTCTGGTTCATAAAGGATCATATTGTCAGGTTAAAAAATCTACTGAAGCTTTGAGTTTCAATATTCTGATAATCAAGCGTTTATTCTCAAAGAATTAAAACCTAGAAATCAGAATTTCATATTCGAATGCTTGTAACCTTCCAATACCTGTGTGCAAACCTTCACATTATGAAATGTGAGCCTCCGTGTTCTTGTCCTCACACTTTTGTGCGTTAGGTTTCTACTTTAAACTTATTTCCGTTGCCTTGAACTTTGGCATACTACTTCTTGAACTTTCACACTCACACACGCAAACCAACCTCTCCTGAACTATGAACTTGCCAGTTCTTGCCCTTAACCTCTCAAAAACCGATCTTATATCTCATATTCTGAAACGTAATCCTATGATCATTTATCTTTTTTCCCTTTTTTTTAGGTTCCAACCCATATTACTCGTATCGTTTGGAATTTAATATTCGCAAGGGAGAGAGGGGAAACTGATCGCACAATTTTCGAAATTCAATTTTCCTCCTTAGACTTTCGTCATTAAGCAGCTCGTCCTACATACAGTCTGGTTCCACCAAACAACATTTTATTAATAATGACAAACATTTCCTGGCTATTTTTACAGTTCACTTTAATATGATTGAATCCTTTTCGAACTTGTTCGTCTGCCAGCCATGCTATCAGCTGTATTGAAAACGTAACTCAGTTGATATATTTCAAGTTGAAAATCATGTTATTTATGGTTTCTGTTCGTTTCACATTAGATATTTTTTTTGTAATAAATGAAGTTACCACAGCGAAGCAGACTCTAAGTGTAAACTTCCTCTTCTAGGTACAAGTAGATAATCAATTACATTCTCTCTCTCTCTCTCTCTCTCTCTCTCTCTCACACACACACACACACACACACACACACACACACACGAACACTCCATCAATGGCGCTGGTAATCTCATTTCACCGCCAGCTTATTTATTAATGCCGACATTCCATTCAGCCACTGCTCGAGGCTTAATAGAAGAGATAGCAATCCATTTAGACTAGTTTAGCAGTTTCTGAACGAGGCAGAAGTAATTACACCTTTCATCACCAAAGTCGCTGGTTGAATGAATCTTACTGGTATAATTTCAAAAGTAATTTCCGGTAAGATTTGTAAACATAATGACACAGGCTTAAGGCAGAACGAGATGAATGTCTGAGTTAATACTTAC
>JAUUDZ010053149.1:0-10441 GCA_032361705.1 Panulirus versicolor | reverse complement strand
ATATGTGCGTGTGTGGACGTGTATGTATATACATGTGTATGTGGGTGGGTTGGGCCATTCTTTCGTCTGTTTCCTTAAGGTACCTTGCTAACACGGGAGACAGCGACAAAGTATGATAAATAAATAAATAAATAGAATCTTAATTTTCCAATTTTATTGATTTTTTTCCCTATGAAATGTTTTTCTATCTCATTCAAATACTATTATCAATACCCCTACATAATGGGCTGGGAAAGAAAAGAAAGTTAATCACAGGGAGAAAAATCAGTTCGCTATGAGACAAGAATTTAGCAAGCGGACCATGATGCATTCAAGGGATTGCACATAGGTTTGAATCCCAGCTGTTTATTCTTCCGATGGAGTTGGTTATTTTGTGTGATGATGGCAGTATGAAAGGAGTTCCTGGTCTCATATAATAAATAAGGATCTTTCTTTTTCTTTCATACTTATTCGCCTTTCCCGTGTGAGTTGGGCAGCATCCAGAATGCCCCTATGAGGAGAAAAGATCCTCATTTGGCTCTTTCCTCTATTCCTTCCTTTGGAGAGCAATACAGGACGGGAGGATTTCCAACCCCACCCCTCTTAGTCATCTTCTACAACATGCAGGAAATACTTGCCATATTTCTTTCTCTCTCCCCTATCCCCAGGAATACAGATGTAAAGTGAAGAAAAAAAAAGAGATGCCTGTATTAAACTAGGAGTTCATATCTCTTTTAATACACTATACATGAGTTGAGGACCTGTGCCAATGAACTGACACTGTAAACACCAAAAGACATGTAATACAAAATAGATAATACCAGAATTGGGAGATGACTTGCCTGTCTGTAGCAATGAATCCACAGTTGGCAGTGGTTAGAGATGATGGCTCAGACGCGGGTGTTGTAACTTCCCCACTCATTACTGATTTTGTTAGCAACGCCCCATTTTCGCTCATACTCTAAAACAAAATTACTTATTAACTAGAGCAAATATTTTTCTCACATCTTATACTATTAACATAATAGAAGAAAACTACTTACTTTTACCATAAAAGAAAAATCATGTCAAAGTACATTACTATAAACATTTCCAACATATGTTGCAAGAAAAGTAGCAAAAAGCTCAATTTATCTACAAATACAAAATGTTAAGAATTATCAACACTTATTCAATATGTTCATGATGAAAATTGTTTTACATAACACATCATATTTTACTTTGCTATTTTCTTTCTGATTCTCCTCTTCGTTATCACTGATGGTTGAATCTGTGTCAGAATCGAAGGACGGACTGTTCATCTTCTGAATTAATGCTATATCATCAAAGAATGTTGGTATGAGATGTATGATATCCTGAAAGAGCAACAAACTTAGATGATGTTCTCTTCTGCCCTACAATGTTTTGGAAAGCATTCAATATATTTTTACGACCAGTAAATAACTTTTGTATAAATAAATACATCATTTCTAAAAGTCCCACTCCTTTCTCCTTTCTCTCTCTTCCACACCCACTCCCTCTTTCATCACACAAGACATGCTATGAGCACTATGTGCTTGTCATACCTTTTGGCTAAATCTCATTGAAGGTGCTCTAAGGTAGTTAGCTACTGTCATCCCATACATAAGAGCATGCAAATGTACACGTAAAAATACATTACTTCTTTCTGCAAACCCAAACAGATTCACAAATCATAAACCCCTTTTTCCTTCCATGATCTATGATACTTTTTTCCTTTAAAAAGTAAACAATAATGAAGTTGAAGACTATATCTTTTCATGAATTTAATGTATAAATCATGAATTACAGTATAAATGTTATATAAATACACATATTGCATTCAGTATGGCTCCCCAGTATGTATCAATACACATCAACTATCTTGTGAAAGTTTATCTGTGATAAATCACTATACTGATTACTGTTATTGGAACATTATTTCTTACCTTTCCTTCCAGTTCTTTTTTGCCATACCCAAATAAGAGTCTCGTAAAGTTATAATTATAATCAATGATCTTCCCAGAGCCATCCAGCACGACTAATCCACTGATGTTTGAGAAAACCTAAAAACAAAAAAGAGAGCTTAAGATTATATATATGTGTACTCTGTGCAGGGTATTTTCAAAGGTGAAATAACAGTGGAAACTTAAGTTAATGGAAATCGAAAGTAATACCAAAGAGCAATTACAAAAGGACTATGGTATGAATAAAGCTCAAGAATTATCACTAATGATGGCTAGTTGTTTTTATCAGGACAGTTTTTATTGGTAGCACTGTCTATTTAATCTTACAGCATGAGATAAAAATCAAAAGGAATCAAACAATAAAACATAGGTATCAGTGACTCTACAAAAATAAACTGCAAAGAATCTCACCCAAATTTCGAGGTCAAAAACTATTTTCATCATAACTTGGTCTGTCTGTGCTACATCACAGGTAAAGTGTGCACAAAGTGGAAATGTTGCACAGTCTACTGTCTGTCCTGTGCACTGCTGCTTCTCGATATCCTGGGTGTAACAACAGAAAAGTAATAAATAACCTTGACTCAAAATATAAAACCATTTGTTAGTTCGATTCGCTGACCCTAAATTCACAAGGCACTTGTGGTTCTTCTTTATAAGTCAAAGCTCCTGTAAACATTTTTATGTACATGAATTTCAACCATACATCCTATATTTAGCTTGTTATGAGTATCTTGATCTGACTTCATCTTTACCACTTATGGATGAGAAATGTGTCTGTAAAATTTTTTCCAATGCTTGTTTATGATTCCTGTGTTAGCAAGGTAGTGCAGGGAACACCGTGGAAAGAGAGGTCACTGTCCGCGAGGGAAAAAATTTGAGTTCTATGGTAATGTATAATGGGATCAGCAAACAATAATTGGTCAAGAAATTCATATGAGATATTGTACTGTACCTTTGGTATTTCCCGTGTTTTAGGCACCTGTAGAGCTGGAATGAGATCACGAACGTTAAGTTTGGTGAGTTCGCTGTTATCTGCATATCCGAACAGTGCATTGAAGGAAGAGTCATGTTTCAGAATATGACCCATCTCATCTACGGAAGCCTGAAAGTAAACAATGATCTCAATCATCAAACAATCCATCAGTTATACCATAGTATATGTCTACTTCGTCAAAATAAACTGATGCAAAACCTCTTTATAATAATCACATCTTGCTACTAGTGTTTAGCCAGTATCACTCGCATAAAAAATTACTACATGGAGTTTTTAAGTTAGGTAAGGAATCATGTGTACCATGGATGGATATAGGATGTGGTTCCTATGGTGTAACCAGACAGGGAATCCACTGCATTATCTTAATGGCTTTAAAAAGTAAGGACTAACTCAGAATGGAAAGTGAGCATTCTACCACAGAAATTATTCTTTAAGAAAATTAAACAACTCCTTTCAGAGGTTGAAATTCGAAGACAATCACTCTTCATAATAGATTAGTCTGTTTTACAATTTTTTTTTCTAATTAAGACTGGCAGAGAAGAATACAGATAGATCTTGCTTAATGATCAATATGCAGTCTTGAAAAGATGTTCATTTGGTGAATTCCATTTTCCAATTAGTTATCAAAATGAAATCGGACATGCATACAAGTCCAAACATTTTTATCCAAAAACACTTGCTGTTAAACAAGATATGCTGCATCCCAGAGGATTTTGACCCACAATCTCATTTAAAAATCATCAACTTTTTTACAGATACTTAACGTGAGGAGGTAAAGAGCTCAAATATTTCCAATGAAAAAAACTCCTCCAATAACCTCCCTACAATCTTCCAGTCGATTGATTACCATCCTCACATTTTTTGGTGTGAATGTTGCAATATTTCTAAATATATTCATGTTACTCACCACCAATGCTGTTCCTGTGTATGAAATATAAGTATAGTGTGAAAAACAAGTTAAAGAGATAGAAAGAAATATCATCTCCACGTCGTCTTATTGTATCAGAAGCTGCCAGGCTGTCGTTCTTACCTACCTTTGCCACTCACTCAGCAACACACCAGACTGACACTTTTGGAAATATATCCACCTTTTCACAGTGGGATTTTTTTCATTCATAATTGTTGCCCATTAAATCAGTTGGATATTCCTTCAGCAAATTTCCACACCTTCAAAACATGGTATATAGCTCATTAAACTAAATTTTCATTGATCTAATGCTTGTCAGGCAAGACCTATCTGTAATGATCGTTCTTTCAGTAATTAGTTCTAAAAACAATGCCTACTTTACATAAACCAACTGAAGGACCTCATACCTTTGCTACAGTGATATCCATGGGTTCCAAAATTGCAATCCACCTCTGTAGTGCAAGTTCTTTCAATAATTAGTTCATAAAACAATACCTGCTTTATGTAAACCAACTGAAGAACCTCATACCTTTGCTACAGTGATATCCACGTTTTTCAAAACTGCAATCCACCTCTGTAATATTAGTTTGTTCAATAATTAGTTCTAAAAACAATACCTGCTCTACGTAAACCTTCTGAAGAACCTCATACCTTTGCTACAGTGATATCCACGGGTTCCAAAACTGCAATCCACCTCTGATCTTCATCTGCTTCTTGTGGAAGACCCTTAAGCCATAATGAGCAAGGGACAGTGCCATTATCGAGGGTGTCTACATCAACCTTCAAGTAAAAAGAGAGTATCAAGCTGTTGAAAATGCACATGATATGGGGGCAAAATGAATACCTCACCCTGCTTTGAAACAGACATACCTAAAGGCAAATAATAAAATTAAAGTCATAAAATATTAGAGTAGTATGGATGCCATATAAGGCTGGATGTTTCCTCACTTCCTGCCAGCCTGCGACATTAGGGCTGGGGACCCCAGTCCTACAAATTAGTCTCTACTGGAGATGAATGTGTCCTTAAGAGAATGCAGTTTTCATGCAGCCATTTTCAATCCAATTCAATTTTGTAAATGATGATGATGAGGATGAAAATTGAAGGCATCTTTAGAGAGCGTAATTTAGACACATTAGGTTTTTATGCATGAAAAGATTGAGAGAAAGATTGTGAGACTATTGAAAGGACTCGAATGAAAGGTTTAGTATTTGAGTAATAAGACTTATTGCAGAGGATAAAGTTTATAAGCGATGGAGAGATTAAAGAAGTAGTAAGAAATAGCATTTAAAAAGAGATACAGATGATAGCACAACGGGAGTAAAGGTACGAAGAAAGCAGAAAAGATATAAACAGAAAGACAACATTAGGGGAGACGTGAAAAGAGTAATAATGCCTCTAATGCAGGGGTTCCAAACTCTACGATCATAAACACCTGTGGGGTAAACACGCATTTTTGGGGGGTCATGAAGCTATCATCAAGACTTCTCCAAGGCTGTTAAAACATATCTGTTCTCATGAAAAGTCAGCAGCTCTCCTGCTTCAGTATATATTTTGAAAGTGTGATCAACCTTGAACTGTTCTGTTCTGTTTGCTATACTGTATTTAGTAATCCTAATACCCTTAATTACCTTTTTTTTCTGGTTTTGACAAATACTTAATCATGAATAAACTTTCTTTTTTCTTGGGAAGGTTGCAATAACCTTGGAAAAAATGACACGGGACATCAGAGAAAAAAGGGTGTCAACCACTATGTTAAAAATGAAAAAACTACAAGTGTAACTGGAGGGCTAAGTGGAATGATGAAGACCAAAGAGGAAACTTGTTAAATGGATTAATGAAGACAGTGTACCTTTTTCTCGTTTGTTGACGGTTCCAATTATGGACAGTGTCATAGGAATCCTGACTTTTTTGGATTGTCTCCTGTTGTTGTAGGATGATATTTGCCTACGAAGTAGGAAGAGCTGAATATGAGCAGTGATTTCTGATTCCTTTCATACTAATCCACAGTTTACCAAAATAACGAGGTAGCACCAAAAAAAAAGGCCTCATTTGTTTACATCTACAACTTTGCACTCCTGCCAATTGACATATGATTTATATACTCTTGTTGATCCCCAATCAAACTTACTTATGTATACTTGGGAATGCCCCTTTTGTGAACCATGTAAGTTCAATCACCATTACTGTATAATACACAATGCAACAAGCTTTTCCCCATTTTCAGTTACATCAGGGACTTCATGTCCCCATTTATACCCAAAATTGCCTCACTGCCCATCCTTGCATTCAGATCCCTTTACACCTAGATTCAGTCCTTTCCTACAATACCTGAAGCATAATTTTTCCAAAAAAGATTTATTCCTTTGTAAATATGACAACAGTTTTCAGTCACGTCACCTAAAAAAAATTTACCATCTCATTCCCCATCCCATCCACATCCCTTGCTCTACCATATTTCCAATATATTTTATTTCCCTCATTACCCAATTTATTATGCTTCCTTGCCTCTCTCTATTCCAATCTGTCTTGGACTCCAGTCCTATTGAAGCAATATCCAAGTTGCTATTCTCTTATAGTTTATCACCAAAAATCTTTTCCAAGCTCCTTGTTTGCTTCTCTCTCTTATGTGCACTTCATCTGTTTTTCAAAACTTTATACATATTCTTTAATCCATACATTGTATTCAGTAAGTTTTAGATTCTCCTCCCTCGTACTTTTTCATCAACCAACTTATCAACTCCTTCGTCCGACCTTGTTCCTCCCCCCAGTCCAAAACTTATTCTTAGAGTCTCTAATACCTGTGTCGATGATCAATATTGAAATAAATCTTCAAGTCTATCTACATCACCCTGGACATCCAGATCTTTATACTTTTCATCAAACTCACGTTGCAAATAAAGTTTACACTGTTGTTCCTTTACTTTTCAACTCATACGAGAAATAGATAAAACTGTCATAAGCTTGATTAGGAACGGAAGTCTAACGATATGTGAACCAGGTTTTACCGAGACTTACCACTTTACCACTAAAGACCACCATCCCTTGGTTATCCAGCACATCAGGGTCCGGCAAGGTTTGTAGAGAACTTTCTGAGCTATCTGTCTCTGTAGGAGAGCTTAGGCTTGCCAAGGAACTTAGTTTTTGCTGAGTTTTAGGATTTGTAATAAAATCGGTCAACTTCATTTCACCACAGAGTTTGTCTTCTGGATGACCAAGAAGCATTGATGACATGTCATTTGCCGTCAGGATCTGAAAGAATGACAGGTTAAGTAACAGAACATCCAGACTTTGTTTAAACATTAATAGAAAACAAACATTCCATATTGTTATGGCTCTTAGATTACAAAATTCATTACTCTCATGCAGGCTTGCTAAGTAGAATAAATTATACTAACTTCAATAATGAAATCAATGTAGTATATAGTCTATCTATCTATGTATACCATGCTATCTTCTGTTCTCAAAGCAAGGTAATATTGTACATGCAAAACTTTCTCAAACATTTTAGCTAAGTAACATAATTTGAAAGAAAGATTTATGTAGTGTAGATGATAAGGTACAGGATGGTATAGCCTCATTTCAGAGAGCATAGAGAGGAAAAAGTGAGCCAAGTGGCACTTCATGAAACGTATCTTCTTCATCGAAACACTAACCTTTAGTACCTATTCGTAAAATGGAAATTAAATTTTTCATTTCTAATTACCATTTCATCCTTCAATTGTTGTTCCTACGAACTCTGAATGTTTCAGTATCTTACTGTGCTGTGAAGATATAGTATTTGTCGTCTTTCTATGGTTTTTCCACAGTGATTTTTCTCTTTCTGAGTTTTCATTAGTTTTAAGAAAAAAATTCCTCACTCCTATGTATGGGTTGTAAACCCTGGAAGGACAGTATGCACTTACCTCTTCTGCTTTGACAATTCTTGCCTCAGAGTCCTATAGTCTAGTAATTTATTCTTTAAGCTAACAATCTGTTTTCA
The DNA here is from genome assembly GCA_032361705.1 of Panulirus versicolor. Taxonomy (NCBI): domain Eukaryota; kingdom Metazoa; phylum Arthropoda; class Malacostraca; order Decapoda; family Palinuridae; genus Panulirus; species Panulirus versicolor. Next base: position 2,617 of record JAUUDZ010053149.1, on the reverse strand, counting down.
ATAAACTAACAAAATGTTATCTGTATATTTTTTTGTTTTCAATAAATTAACAAAATGTTATCTGTATATTTCACACTTTTTAAATCTATCTGCTCCCTCTATCTCATTCAACAACACTCATTTCTTGCAATCTCTTATTTCAAAGACAGATGAGCTGTTATGCCATCTACACCAACCTCAATGCACATGTGTCTCTTCTTCCCTTTGCCATCCAATCTTTTTTTTCTTGAACTACATTTTTCCTCCAACACCCTCTTTCCATTCCCTACCATTGGTACCTATCTACTACAGACCATCACAGAACCCTTACAACTCGGTTCTACACTCTGACACTGACATTCCATTTGCCAGTTTACATCTCTCTCTCTCTCTCTCTCTCCCCCTTTCAAATGTGTATGGAGAGAAGGGCACACATAGTTGCTTGGTTTAGCATCCTTACTCGTCGTACATCTTCCGTTCCAACAAGTCCCAAGATGGATTCATTCTTCCCACATTGAGAAGACAGTCCTCTTAAAATGAAAACAAGAACTTTTCAATTCATACTTTCCTGTATAATCAGCAACACATTCTGAAAGTTAAACCCAATTTTCAATTCTATCTTTTACTATTCCATCTTTCTTACATTCTCTATCTCTTTGTACTTCCCTTCCATTTCTTCCTCCCACCTCTTTCATACAAGCGTAATTCTTGCTGACAATTCTTTCACCTCCGTAACAGCCAAACTAGCATCGAAAATTCTTCAGCAAATGTTTCAGGCTCTAGCTACCTTGACGAGTTAAGCGTATTTCTGGTACTGCTACTTCCTTGATAAATAGTGTGTGGAAATGGCTGGTTGTCAAAATAAAGCCCAGAGAACAATGAAAATGCCCCACCCAGTTCTGAATGTAAGAACATGACTGTTATTATCAATCCCCTGCCTTTTCCTATTCTTGTGTTGCCTTTGTGCATGTATTATGTGTTTCATGTACAATGCCCCTTTTTGTAAGCATACACCAGCACTTTTCCCGTGAATCTCATACGCATTAACAATAATCTGAGTAGTGGGCTTTGGCTACACTTTTTTGATGGTTTGGTCAACATACAGATCACTCCAGCAAACTGTCTGAGTTTAATGTCTCAGAAAATGTGCTTTGATTTAGTGTGGCCAATTTGTTTTAAAGTTATGCCTCTTTTGTATAGCTTTGAATGAAGTAATCGAGTTAATGTAGTGAGCATAATCAAAAAGATACGTAAGCAAAATATCAGCTGGTCATTAAAGCTATGATAATAGTGGATTAAAGGCTGATTAATACAAGAGGTGGTCATTACTGATATTGTGCTATGAAATTTTTGTTTGTGAAAGTATAACCCAAATGAGTAAAATTCTAAAAAGCTAGATCATATAATCTCTGGATCTGAGGACATTATTAAGTCCATTACAGACATACTTAATTTTGTGAAAGATGGTTGCAAACCTGAGAAACACAAAACAGCTCACATCTAACTCAGAGTGACTTCTGTATTGCTACCATTTGCTAATATAAGGAGTCTAAGTTCTGATGAGGATACGAAATGTCCAATTATCATGCAAATTGTAATTTTAAAAGTTTTTATGATATAATGACTAAGTCTACATGAACAAATCTATGGTGCCTAGTAACTACGACCAAGTCTTTCAGGTAAATAAGTTCATTACTAGCTCTACGAGAAATATTTATATCTGTTATTGATTCTTTAACAAGTAACATTAAGGCAATTCTGACAGTAATGCAAAACAGTGATGAAAAATAACACAATTATACATTACCTGAATCACAATCCTGTTGCAGCAGACAATAAGCATGGGATACAAAAGACAACATTCAGTCTTTGCAAAATATAGCATCACTCGGACATATACATGAGGATTAAAGTTGTCTTTTTGTAAATTCCATTTACGAGTATCATGAACTCCACTGCCAGTGGTGGATCTGGTACATACAACCTTCCACACTTATATATGTGTTTCTGAATCTTTCATAATGAGCACACAGCTGATTTGTCAGGGGAGATTAAGATCTCAGTCACACCATGTTTAGATTGTGCACAATATGATTCTGGTGAATCCAGTGCCAAAGCATTCCTATGACATCATCATCTGATATATCTTTAGTTCTTAGTATACCAGTACATCCCCTCTGCTGTCTACCTTCTCTTCAGTTACCTTCAACTTCTACTAAGTTTCATGGCAAGTCTATCATCTCTTGCACCACATATACAGCACGACAATACTGTTCTACAAGATTTTCAGCCACATCATCTTGGTCTCCCATATATCACTCACTAAGCAACATGCGCAGTGGTGCTATGCACTCGCTCCTAACTCTGCATTTTAGCAAACACCTCACCTCCTTCCATTCTGAACCACAGATCCTCTTCACTAATCAGTCTTTGCTCATCCTCTCCATGCGTCCGGACATCAAAACACCCTGGCTGGCTCTCTCTCAGTTGGAGAAGTTGCAGTGAATTATTATCATTTACATTTCCCTGGACAACATCTCCAAGCATACATGTATATTCTGAGATTTCCCGCTATAATCTCAAAAGGTTGTTCTGTGTTGGGGTATGGGAGGTTTAGGGGCATATGGGTGCTAAATAC
>JAUUDZ010053139.1:0-10441 GCA_032361705.1 Panulirus versicolor | reverse complement strand
TAAACTTCGGGAGTCGATTATTAGAGATAAAATCACAACTTATCATTAACAACACAATCTGATTAACAGCATGGTGCTAGAAGGCACAGATCCTGCCTTACAAACCTTCTTGACTTTTATCATGAATTATCCAACACCCACAACAAGACTAAAACAATAGACATTATAAACCTAAACCAATAGTCACATACTTAGAATTACCGGCGGCTTGGCTCAAGGCCATCAACTACAGCATGGAGATATAGACCAGAAGATTATCTATTGTACCTAAGGTTACTCTCATACCCCGGCAAATGTATTATGCAGCCCACGCTCACCGTGTGAGCAGTAGAGCAAAAGGATTACAGCGGTCACAAAGGTTGTTACAAAACTGGCTCATTACATAAGTTTCATTACAGACATTACATAGTCTTTCAAATGATAAATCTTACAGGCTAGATACAAGAAGTGGATACAGTCTTCAAATCTAAGGTATCTTGTTATCAATAATAAGGTGTTGTGACAATTCTTGCTGGGTTCGTTTAGACCTATCCCTAAAAGGCTCCATTTTGTCACATTCCAAGACAGTATTCTAGTGTGTGTCCAAACCTTTGGCCACATACCTTAGAATTCAAATGATTAACAAACGCCAATGCATTAGTAGTACCTATAGCCCAGTTTTAGTATATAATTTCCAACATCTTAAAATCTGTTGATCTCATTATTTTATAAACATGTTTTATTGTACACATTTTACTGAAATTAATTTTCTTTTCAACTTGTGCTTATCTGAATTCGTCTATTTGCTTCAAAGTGGTTTATTAGTTTCAAAGTACAGGTTAGAGGCTTTTCATTGACAACTCAATAGAGTTTTCAACAGCCTCTTCACTAAGTGTATATTTGGCTGAGGCAAAATCTTCCTCATGCTCACGGAAGCTTATATGAGAGTGAATCCATAACGATTAATATGATCCCTTGTTTCAGCGTTAGTCTCTGCCCTCTGAGACCAGCATATGAGGGATTCTCAATAACCTGAACAGCGTTACGTTAGCCAAAGCCATCATAAGCTCCCCCGTCCAGTGACAGATTCATATGTCAGTCCCATAACATTCTTTTTCCTGTTTACTGACGTGATGCAAATCTATGATTTTGTTTCTAGAGATAGGATAATGATGATACCAATCCCTGCTGGACACATTAAACTTGTCAGTGAGGGCCATGTCCCTGGATATGGACACCCCAGATAAACTCACTAAGCTTGTTAGTGAGGGCTGTGTCCCTGGACATGGACACCCCTGGTAAGTTCATTAAGCTTGTCAGTGAGTGCTGTGTCCCCAAACATGGACATCCCTGAAGGATGTAGAGCTGAGTAACAGGTTGTCAGCGAGCTGTGTCTGTCGGAGCTGTGGTGTTTTACCCCAGCACAAGTTGGTATCGATTTATGAAACAAGTAAAGAGCGAATGAACAGCTGAATGATCTGCTCTGCGTCTGTTCCTACCTGGGATCAGACTCTGGCTACTGGATAAGAAGTTATCAACTATAACAAAACTACATCAACACGATTTCATAATTTTGATATGTGACGAATTTCAAGATTCCTCATAAAGTCTGGAATACCGAATCTCACAGGAATACAACCATTAATAGTTCCCAGGCTCCCAACTTTTGATATAATTTTCATGTTTATACATCAGTATTATGCCTCATATATCTGTCATTGATAAAAAAAAAACGCATATATTCTCATCATGGATGTATTCATGTTAAAAGGAGATGTGAAATTCACGAAAAAAGAAGAAATCATATCCAAAGGATAAAAATATTTTGGAGTTACTTGGCTTATGTTGAATAGACTCTGAAATAAAAGACTAGAGAGAGCCAATAGTATATTAGCCAAACGGGTGGATGACTCTGCGACATATATATCATCAAACAGAAAAATCTATTCCCAACTCTTGATAGGCTCACCGGCCTGTCAGTGTGGGTCGCGTTCCCAGACATAAGCACTTACCAAGCTACATGCTGTCATCTGGCTCGGCCTGTTACACACATGGTGCTTTACCCCACCCAAATATGGTACCCAAATGTCTACTTATCAGATGAAGGATGAACAGCTGAGAGAGCTGTGTGTCGTGTGCCCACGCCGCGGATAGAACCCGGGCTGATGGATTAGTAGTCAGCAATCCGAACGACGACACCACGGAGGTGGACATTGCGAAGAAAAACAATTGTGTCTCGACGAATTCCACGGCCAAGAAAGCGAGATTCTTTATGGTTGATGGAAGTAATATGTAGCCAAGCCTGCTCTCGATAACCTTTGAAAGAAATCTAGAAATTTCGATCCAGGTTTAGAGATGTGATTGATTTGGAGTAAAGAGTGATTTATCCTAGAAATTAGTTGGTGGTGAGAATGTGTCCATCTTATATAAACCCGGTCCAGTGTAGGTGATCAGTGAAACGCTGACCTACGTCAATATGAGGGAGTTTAAAACATCCTGAAGTGCAGATCAGATCTATTCCATCAGTGATACAGGTGATCAATCATTCGTAGGAAATTCCTCTTACAGGAAAAATAAAACTTAAAGAATTTTCATGCTTTATAAAGTATTGCAAGAATGAAGATGAAGGCTTAAAATTCCATTCAGAAACCCAGTCAAGATCTCTTTCCAGAATATGAAATCTATTGAGTCATCACAGAAAATTAGGCAAAGGATCAGGTGATTGAAAGGTTCGGTCGCGTGATGAAGACTGTGTGGAAGTATTTTGCTTATCATGGCAGAAACTCGTGGATTTACTTCCTCCCAGACTTAGTGAAGAACCATAACTCAAACTGCCACCGAATCATTATGATGATAACCAAACAAACCAATCTTACTGTAAAGATTTCTGAGGCTTACACTTACTCATACCAGGGTATAATGATGACAGAACTCCAGTATGAGGCTGGTGTTAGAGTAAACATATCAGGATATGATGGCAGAGCTCCAGTTTAAGGTGGTGATAAAGTGAAAATTATCAAAATCTATTTGAGACATTAGGAAGGGTTTTCTCCTTAGCCATATGAGAAAAGAATTTACAAATTGATCATTACTGATGGTAAGGTGTTCAACAGCCAGCCTCAGTTTACAATATGAAAGATCTGCATGTTGAGTATATTATAGGAAAGTTTCGTGATGTGGAGATGGTCACAATCGATGGGCATTGGCATTAAGCGGAGAAACTTAGCGAATGAAGAAAATATGGAAATGATACATAGAACAACTGTAGATACATAAAACTTAATGTGTTTTGATAAAATTGAGTTCGGTATGTGAGGCATTCATTGTAAATCATGTTATTGATAAGATAGATCCTTACAAAACATTCAAAGATACTGCAGGATATATTTCACAATACTCATTAGCTAACAGTTCATTTGCTTTAACATGATACTTTAGATGAATTAAGTGCCTCCAATCTCTCGATTTCATTTTAAACGTATTTTGTTTGGTGCATCTGTTCATTTCAAGTTTAGATCTATTCAACATTACAAACCTGATACACAGTTCAACAAAAAATGATAATCTTAATGGCTTAGGTTTACCAAGTGTAAGGAAAATATAATTTCTGTTAAACTGTTATGATGAAATTATTTTTACTCTTAGAAAATACCTGATAATTGGTAATAATGTTTTATTAAATCTAGTTTTAACTAATTACTATATTTTTCATTCTTGATCGTTGTTTACCGCGTTAGAGAGGCAAAGCCAGGAACAGACGAAAATCGCCCACATCCGCTCGCATCCATTACCTAGCTGTCATACGTAATGCGGCGAAGCCACAGCCCCCTAGCCACATTCAGGCCCGACAGACCTTTCCATGGCTTACTCCAGACGTTTCACATGCTCTGTTTTCAGTCCAATGACGGCACATCGACCCCGGTATACCACATCGTTCCAATTAACTGTATTCCTTGCACGCCTTTCACACTCCTGTACTTTCAGGACCCAATCGCTCATAATGTTTTTCACTCCATCCTTCTGCTTCCACTTTGGTCTTCTGCTTCTCCTTGTCCCCTCCACTTCTGACACATACATCCTTTCTGTCAACCTTTCCTCACTCAACCTCCCCATACACCCAAACCATTTTAGCCTATGTCTGATTATTCTACTTTTCTTGTCTTTTCTGATATTCTTCATAGATAAAATCCAACCTTTATGATATTGATAGGCTGAATCTATAAATTGATAATGTTGCTTTGTTATCTTTTCAAAATGTTCAGCTCATTGCTTTTAATTGAAGGGTTTGGAAAATTTGCACAATTAATTTTGCCGTGAATGATTTGTCCTTTTTGTTTGATACCGCCGATCTCATACTATGATAAATACTTTAAAAGACCATGTGCTTTTAAATAAGTAATCTTTTATATTGATCAGATAATGCAGCAAAATGTAATTTGATCCTATTTCAATGAGTATCATCAATCTGATGAGAACCATACGGCTGGTAAAGCATGAGTTCTAGGGTTGCTTTTATGATAAATTATCTTTACTGTTATTATTTGATGATGATGCATTGCGAAAAGTGTGAAAAGAGTGGTCACCATCTGGGAGGTCAGTGATAGGCATGTTTGAAGTTATGATAATCCCTACGGTGTTATATGTGTGCGAGGCGAGGGTTACAGATGAAAATGTGCGTTTCAGGATGAATGTGTTGGAAGTGAAATGTCTGAGGACGATATGTGGTCTGAGAAGGATTAATCGAGTAAGATGTGATGTGGTGATAAGGAGCATATGATTGAGAGTCCTGAAAATGGTGTGCTGAAATGGTTTGGAAATATGGAGAGAATGACTGAGGAAAGGTTGACAGGGAGGATATTTGTGTCAGATGTGGAGGAAACAAGGAGAACAGATCTGGGGCCGAGTTGGAGGTGGAAGGATGGAGTGAATAAGACTTTAAGCATCTTGAGTCTAATCAAGCAGAAGGTTGTAAGACGTGAATTGGAGGGATGTGGTATGCATGGGGCGACGTGCTGTTAATGGACTGAACCATGGCATTTAAAGTGGCCAAGGGGAAAAACGTTTGTGGGGCTTAATGTTGATAAACTGCCGTAGTTTCGATGAATTACACATGACAGCTAGAGTATTGAATGTGAGCGAATGAGGTCATTTCGTCGTTTGCTCCTGGCGCTAGCACGCTTACGCGAAAAAACGTTAGGCAACCGTTAAGAATATGTTGGAGCTTCAGCCAGGGAAAAGAGTCCACATCAAGGCCAGGCCTTAACTGGAATGCGACGATGGGTATCGCGAGAGAATGATATGGGAAAAGAAGAAAAATAGATTCTTCAGGACTCTGTTCTATCACCTGCTCTCTTCTCTCTGTAAATGATCTTTTTTTCTACCTCTAACTCCCTTCACTCTGATGCCATTGGTTCCACTTTACACTCTTCAACTAGCTCTTCCTTCCTGCTATTAATACACTTTCTGTTTCTGGTACTGAGCATACTTTCTCAATTTGGACCTGCGCAGCATCTCAGAATGGAGGAGTAACCTAGTTAAATATAAGAGTACTCACTATGCTCTATCTAAGAGACATTCATTTCCTTCTGTTCGTTATAAAACATATGATATATGATAATATATATCAAGTATAACGTATGATATACAGGTTTCTAATCAGGAAACCCGACATAATCAATATTGCAAAGCCTGCTTCTCAAACTTGAGATGTATAGGTGCTGAAACTTTCTCTTATAAGCAGCTACTTCATAACTACAGAGGTTTTATTCGTTCACACGTATGGGTTGGCTTTTCACTTGTCATCACCTCTCTTTAATCGTCCCCTTCTGTATGCCGCAGTGTTGCTGCTCTCTCGCTCTTTTCTACAGTTATCATCCTCACAGTTGTACTCGTAAGCTGGTTTCATGTGTCCCCACCCTCAAAGCCTGGGCCCTAGGCACGCATCTGGATGTTGCTTTCCGCTGTTTCTTCGTATAGAACAACCACTCGAGGATTGACCGTTATGATAATACCTTCTTCCCTCGGACAGCTGAGCTGTGGATATTTTTCCTGTTATCGTTTTTCCCACTTTCTGTATTCTCTCTACATTCAAGAGTCAGGTCTATTTACACCTCTGGAGTCCTCATTAGTTTCTACTTTCTTTTCTCCCTTACTTTATTTCTTTCGTCTCACCCAAGATGGCCTTTGATTGTGGTATGTCTTTTTCCCGTGCCAAGTCGGTCACTATAGAAAAAAAATGTGGTCTACTTTATAACAAAGGGAATGTTATGTTAAATGTTTAACTTCTGTATAGAGATAAACAACAAAACAATCAAAGTGTACAAACCCTTTGCGTGAAACAATGGGATAATGAGGTGTTACCAGTGTGGTAATTGGGCCAGGAGCAGTGAGCCATGAGGTAATAAACCTGGGGCGTTGATCAACACAGAGACCTCACCAGTCACAAGACCAGCTGGTGTTCCGTGTCTACTCCACGCCTCCTGGTCTGACGTATCACGACCGCTGCTCAGCTAGAACTAACCACACCTCCAGATAACGTCTGGTGACGTCTATCATCAGCTTTCGTCTACATTCTCTCACGAACATCTTCACTGGTAAGTCGCTAAGACTCAATGTCGCCTTGTTGACAGCTCATGTCATGCCTATATCGTCTTTATATAAGAACTTTATTTCTTCCGCATAATTATAGTATTATATGAAATAATACAGTTAGTACATCAAGGGTATACTGAAAGAATATTAGAACAAGAAAGCAAAATTAAAGAATAAAATATTTTACCTCCAAACGGACACATTTACGACAAATGATAACAGTCATATGTGACAGTCCCTTGTCACTACACGAGGGGTTAGGCGCCTTAGCTCACGACAGAATAATTCTGGCCAGAATTGGCCTAAAATCCTGGGAATTAGAAGCAAAAACACCATTTACATTTCTGTATTCTATATGTTTTATGGCTGTGTATTACTATCGAAGATAGGAATTATCAACGAAGAATTCCCATGGAATATGCGAGTTAATTCCATGCAGGGGAAACTAAAGCGGTTTATTCACAGTAAAATAATTGATTGTAAAAGGAAAGAAGATCCAGCTTACATTTTGGTGCAGTTGTTCAACGTGAGAAGAATAAAGTATTCCATCCGTGTCCCCTCCTGAGCCTGATATATATTGACCTCACATTTCTAAGGTGGCAGCCAGTCACCCAGCATCCGGCACTGGCCAGACGTTGAGCGGATAAATCACACTGACTTAGCCCAGAGGCAGCAAGCGTATGTTGGTAAGCCGCTTCCATCACGGGCCCGGAGTAGCTAGACAAAGGTGATGTCAATAATGTGAGATTCTTATAATAAAGACCATTGTCTCAATAGGGTATCAATATCTCTTCGAAATCAGATGGAGTTTACATACGTCAAGAAAAAATCTATCAAAATATAAGTTTTTATTGCAAATCTAAAGTTCACAGTAAACAGTGAGAAGCAAGACGTTTGTAACCAGAGGACTGGACAAATGAATATCCTACACTGACCTCAGATATTCTCCTCTTATAAAACACTAAGTACAGTTAGCATATAAATCCTGGGAGATAAACTACTACCCTGTCAGGTACGTATCGTAGGTTCTTATTCATCATTTCAAATGATGTTTCTCTCATTATATTTGTGCTACATGCCAGCCGCTGGACACTGTGTGATGTCGGAGGTTCACTAGTCCACCTCTTGTGTTGATGTTCCTTCAGGCAAAGGTTAGTGAGTCATAAGTTAATCAACGTTTTACGTAAAGTGATTAATGTAACTGCAGAGATTCCTGTCAGGTAATTGTGATGAACATTGCAGCAACTGTAACTAAAGCCACTTTAGTTTTGTGATAACTTGCTACATTCATTACTTCCTTGATGGAACTTTAGTATGCTTAAGTTACATTCCCAACCTTACCGACCATCCCTCTTTGTAAAGCTGTCTGTAGTAGGTAGGTTTTTGTAAGGATATATAAGAAGTAATTTGTAATATCAAATGATTCAATCACTGTTGCCCTCTAGGGAGATGTGATCTTCTCAGAATGTGCTGTTCACTTTACATAAAGTGTTGGACAAGAATATTTACTGTAAAACTTGTGATGTTTAATGGAATGGACTTATATTCGGTCTGGTTTTCCCTCCCGGTCATACACTCCATTATTCGTCCTTGTCATCAGGCAGGACGTTGCTTATAGATGAGTCGATCATCCTCTTATAGACCTCTAACTGGCGTCCAGCACCTGTGACGGTCCCATTATGGATCCAGCCAACTGTTGAATGTGTGTAGTTGACGATGATGTGAATCTGTCTCGTGTTGCCTGTTGTCTTGTACAAAGTGATTTGTTCGGTCACTTTGAATGAAAAAGACATCAAGTTCTAATATCAATGACAGACCTTCAGTAATATCATATGTAGCTGTGGGTGACAATGAAGACTTCATCATAAGATTTGGATGACTAAACTCAGCTATGCAGTTGGTCATCTAGTGTGGTTAAAGGTTATTGTCCTTCCATAACCTTGGACATGGTTAGTCCCTAATTTGAACTATAGTCCCTGACAATGCAACCAAGGCACTTGGAATATTGTATAGTTTTCTATATATATAACCGAAGATGATGGACACTATAGAACTTTGGAGTTCTGATATGCTCTGAATGTATATAAGGAGGATTTCATACACCCAACAAGGCAAGATCATTAATGATATAGTTTTCACAGACGTGCCACATTAACTGAAACACACCTGAAGTCTACGACACTCGCTTTGTGTATTACGTGGTCGTGCTGGGGTCTGGGCTTTAGGAATTGAACTCACGAAGCTCCTCTTAACCAACTGGCTTACTAGGCGTAGCTTTCGCCTCCCGCACATTAGAAGCGCTATCTCCATATGAGATAAATGTTTACATCACTTCTGAGTTTACAAATGCTACGTGACATAAGCATAATATTTTCATCTTTTATAGTGACCGATACGGCACGGGCACATAACATGCTCCGGTCAAGGCCATCTCAAGTGACAGAAAAAGTTAAAGGGAGAGAGAGTAAAAATTAATCAGTGCTCCTGACTCTTATACGAAGAGGGAAATGCAAGAGAATGAAGAGAATTTCACAGTTTAGCTGTTCGGGGAAAAATGATGTATCATAAAGCCAATCTTCGAGTGCCTGGTCTCCACACAGAAGCTATGAGAAAATGCAGTCAAGTGCGTGCCACTGGTTCAATCCGCATTAGGCTGGAGCTCACTTCCTTACACTACATCACACACTCCCACCACTCCTGCTTCAACAGTAATGCCGTCCCTTCCTTAGCTTTTGCTATCCCACTAACAGCGAATTTTATTCCTAAAACACTTCCAATTCATTCTTTCCCTTTACCTTTCAATTGACTTTCAATTAACCTGTCCTTCTACAATGCCAAACTTAGTAACATTTATCCTCAACTTTCTCTTTTCACAAACTCTCCCAAACTCAATTGCCAACTTCTGGTTTGGTGAAGAAAGAAGAGGTGGTGAAAGCCTTCCGTAAGATTAAATGTGGCAAGGCGGCTGAAGTGGGTGGTGCTGCATTTTCATTTCTGAAGAAAGAGGCTGACTGTTTTTTCAGTTAGGATTTTCACTGTATGTATGGATCATGGTAAGGCGCCTGGGAATATGAAAAATGAATGTGTAGTGCTATTGTCGAAAGGTAATTCGGGAGGCAAAGGTGAGTGTTACCCGGTTGGTTGTGTGGGAGTGTAGTGCTTAAACGTGTGAAGGCAGGTACAGAACATCAGGCTGGAAAGGAACAATGTGGATTCAGGAGTGTTAAGGGATGTGTGGATCATGTGTTTACCTTAAAGAATGTATGTGAGAAATATCAAGAGAAAAGGAAGGATTTGTATGTGGAATTTATGGAACTGGAGAAAGGATTTGATATGGTGGATAGAGAAGACTTGTGGAAGGCATTACGAATATATACTGTAGGAAGGAAACTAAGAGAAGCAGTGATACGTTTCTAATAAGAGTGTGAGGCACAGTGCAGCTAATGTATGTGTAAGAGTGAGTGGAGAGTTGAAGGAAAATTTTGGTATACATTAGGGTGTGAGGCAAGACTGTGTGGCTCTTAATCATGTATATGGATAGAGTGATAAGGAAGATGAAAGCAAAACTCGGGGAAGAGGTAGCTAAAATGGAGTGTGGTTGTGGGGTATGGTGGACAGTGACAAACCTGTTTGTGGATAATGCTGTGTTGTATCCTTAGAGTGAGGAACAGTTGCAGAAGGTTGTAATTTTATTTCATGATGTGCGTAAGCATAGGCGATTAAATGTAAATGTAAGTAAAAGAGTGAAATATGGCCTCTGCAGAGCTCTATAGAGTGAGAAGAGAAAGTGTGCGAAACTGTTTTGGAGAGAGAGAGAGAGAGAGAGAGAGAGAGAGAGAGAGAGAGAGAGAGAGAGAGAGAGAGAGAGAGA
>JAUUDZ010053128.1:0-10442 GCA_032361705.1 Panulirus versicolor | reverse complement strand
GTCATTCAGAAGTAGTCATATAACGCTACACTGAGAAGTATTCAACAAGCCGACGTTAACAAATAAGAGACCGTAATGCCTGACAGACTCATGAACTGCATACAGTTGCATGACGTTATGGACAAAGATTGTTCGGTTGGCTGCTCGACACAAGAGAGAGACTTCACAGGTTCTCACAAAATACAGTGACTTCATTTAAGGTGCTATCTTGCTCTATGCCTGAGCTCTCTAATTCAGTTCAGCTGTTATAAATGTCTTAACTCTGAAAAGAAAAGGGGGAAAGGTAGGCTCATATTCTGTCTAGACTTTGATACAACTTACATTGAGTTGATCCGAGGCTTGATGTCTAAAAATTCATAACGCAGAAGCGAGTGCGTTTAGCGGACAGACATACCATACTGGTGGAACGGAAGAATGCAGCCTGACCTTTCGTCGATCTATGGGAACGTTAGCATCTTTGAAATAGCAATATCCAAGCTTTCAAAAGAGTTTCTTTTTGTTATAGCCGAATATGACCCACTTTCTGTCGACTGTCTTAACAGCACGTTCCTCTCCTTCCAGCCGATCTGGGTTAGGTTGCAGCACTTGGTCTGCCTTGCAATGCTTCCCAATCTGCCACAGGGGCTATCCTGCCAGGAGAGTAACAGAGGAGAGAGACATCTGTTGGTTGTTTCAGCAAGACATATGACGACGCACAGAGCTGTTCCTCGACACGTGATAAAGAGTTATAAACAGTCAACACGGCAACACAGCATTCTCATATGTATGAACTCAAGAGCATGTTCTAACTCCTTTTGAATTTCATTACCTAGTATGAGCTCAAAATATAGTATCATTAAGAGGTATTCTTCTCCACTTTTATGGTCATGCACCGGCCGAGCATGAAATGCACAACTGTCATCTATCGAGGCTGCCTTAAATCGGCTTTATTTACACCCGAGTAATTGCAGTAAAGATGACAATGATATTTTTCAAAAGGAAGCTGCATCACGTTCACTGGAACAGGTCAAGGCTACACAGGGAACACAACAAGTCCTCGGGTACAGTCATGCCCACCCGATGTCTATTTGCTGTTTACATGCTCACCATGCCAGTGGCAGATGATAAGAAGGCCTCATATACTTTGGCTATTTTGGTCTCGTTTGAAGTGTTATGCTCTATACCAGAACTCGGTACATGAATCAACAGGACTGTAAAGGACTGTGAAGGAGTGTAAAGGACTGTAAAGGAGTGTAAAGGAAAAAGGTCATGGAGGGGAGGATAATGATCCTGAGAGGAGAGACCGCCTCTGCTAAACTGGCCACTCATTCTCAAGCAGCTTGATATATCAAGGCACTGACCGTGTTATGCCCCATTGGTACATCTCTGTGAGAGATGAACGAGATCTCTCATGATCGCGTGCATTCACTCCAGTGTTGTGGGCAAGAGGGAACCGGCTTAAATCCACTCATGTTGCATCGATACCACATGTCCACTGTATCGGCCTTCAAGTTTAAAACTGCTGCTGCTGCTAGTTAGGTGAGTGAGATTTTGTCGGTCATGTGCATCACCAGCTGGTCACTGCACCGAGTCATCAAACCTTCATTACTAAGTCTGAAAAAATATTTCTCTTTTTTGGTGAGCTCATGAAAACTTTTTTTACTTTTCAGGTCGTCTCCTGCCTAAGAAGTTGTTTTTTATTTCTTTCTCATATTCTATTTTTGTTTTTCCTGAGAAGGCAATAATTGAGGTAGATTTTGCCGGTGTCATATTGGTCATGATTGTGGACGGGCGTCAACACCTTGGTCAAGTTCTGTATCCGAGTACAGTCCTCAGCTGCTGTATGTTTATGTGGTTTTGTAACGTCACGTGATAGTGTTGAACGGTGCAGCATCCCACCGAAAGTAGGTCTTCCTAAATTACCGTTCATACTTGGACAGTTACCTTCGTTAATCGGATATTACCTGTGTTTTAAGAAATATATTGCATCATACATATACATACATACATACACGTACATACATACATACATACATACATACAGTGAAGTATGTGTGGTGGAGAGAACGTGTGGAACCTCGCATTGTTTACGAGGTTTTCGGTGCTGGAATCGTTCACTGTGGTCTACTGTGCACACGGCTAGAGGGAAGTAGGCCGGTGAGGGATATAATTGTGCTCAGTGAGAGAATATTGACCAGAATGTTTCTGATAATAACGAAATGGTCGAGGGAGAACAAGGGAGGGAAAGTGCCCTGGAAGCAAGGTGAGGGATGAGTCTCGGTGGGTTGCCAGTTTCCAGTGTTGTCCTTTGTTATCCCGAGAGAGCAGGTCTGCCCAGTGACCGGAGTGCGTCATGAAGTTCAGGAAAGTGTCGAGTAAACCAGGAGTGCAGGTGGAGTGCACACAGCACAGCGAATCGGGTGAACGAAGGCCAGGATGTTATATAAACTTATATTTACACTTATCCGTAACGACTGGAAATCATACTCTATTAAAATGAATATGTAGCTATATACACGGGAAGAGAGGCATGACTTTTAAATGATCACGACCAAATTGTAGATATATATAGTACTTACTTATTTTCATGCCCATCCTACAAACATGAGAATCGAGAGGAAGTGTCCTGAGGTGATACCAGGTGCCAGGTGTAACTGCGTACTGTAAGCGAATCCAAGAGGACTGATTTGCCATTTCCATAAGAACGTGAGCAGAGCTTGAGCATTGCAAATGATAATTACCTTTGAAAACGTAAGGAGAAACGAAACATACAATAAAATTGAGTTACAGTGAGCAGTTCTGTACACACTAGCAAATAATACCGAAAAGCCATGAGCTAATTTAAGAAGGCTGCACCTGCATCTGCAGTATGGGGGAACAGCCTGAGGAACACAAGCATCAACTGTGATCAATCAGGTCCAAGACAAGAAGCAATCATGCTCTTATCCCTGAGTCTGGGGAAGAAGACGTAGAATCCAGGAAAGTTTATCTTGGTTAGGTTAGGTTGTTTGCCTAAGTTTCTAGAATATATAGATCGGAAGAATAAGTACCTAACTATGTTTGTTGCTAATGCCAAAACTATGAAAGAAATACGAGGTCGCAAAAGATGGTAATGTAATGCCTTAAAATTCAGCATGGGGTACACTAATTGGTCAAGAAACCTAAGCCTGGAAAATGCAAAAATCATTAAGATCAGGAAAGAGAAAAGCCAGACCAGACAGTGAGGACTACCTTACTAGAAGAAAACAATCGTAAGACCATTGCTGAGGAAGGTGACTGAGGTTCGAAATCATACTGACTTTGTTACCAGATCATTATGTGTAAAGGATCGAGAGGGAAGCGAACTACACATTTCGTCTAAGTGAGATTGAACCCCGTCTCATAAAGCGTAGTTATAACTTGTCTCTCTCGTAGCGAAGCACCTCAGAATGGTACAGTCAAATCTTGGACGATCTCCTGGGATGATCAATCCTCTCTCTTGGACGACTGCCGATGCTTCAGACATTGTCTGCGGTTGCACTCAGGAGTTTACCAAATGGGCAGCTTTGAAGGCCTTAGTGCGTCTTCCACATACAGCATCATGCAGTTGCTGGATGTTTGGAGAGCACATTCATTCAATCATCATTTTTTTTTTTTTTTTGCGCTAAACGTACATTACTCTGGGTTGAAAAATCTCCAAAATCTCGTGTTCAGAAAAATATTCTATTTCCATATTTTTCAAGTGTACAGACTTTAGTAATTAGTTTGATTACATTAGTGCCAGTAATTAGTCACCCGCTCTTTCATACGCTTTGCGACTCATCATGAAAATTCTCCATTATGGTAATTTCAGTGGTCTCGGAATATGAGAATACTGGAAAAGTAATTTTGCTGTTCCACAATTTATATGTAACATGAGGGGGTTTGGGGCGAACCATGGCACTCTGCTGAAGATCATATAGCGAGTGTAGCTCACACTTATAAACTTTTATACTACTGCAGAGGACATGGAACTGAACATGTATCTAATTTTTGTATGTCCCTGGGGACAGAATAGTGCCCACGTATTCCCTGCGTGTTGTAGAAGGCGACTAAGAGGAGCGGGAGCGGGTGTCTGGAAATCCTCCCTTCCTGTATTACTTTCCAAAAGAAGGAACAGAGCAAGGAGCCAAGTGAGGAAATTTCCCTCTAAGGCTCTGTCACCTGCACTTGACTCTACACCACTCATGCGGAAAATGGCTAATATGGATGTAAAAAAAAATTTTTTTGTGCGTCTTCATACATCCGCTGGCATTCTCCCACCTGGAGGTGGTAGCGCCAAGAATAAGCTTTTGAAGATAATATAGACTAACAATTATGTTATTATCAAGTCTGTTCATATGTTTTCACAGCCAATTGATATTAACTGGTATGCATATATCGCAAGTATTTGGACCTTCCTGCATTGATGCATCGTATATTTTGTGTTGCGCGAGAATTTGATTGCCATATTTTGAAAAATATATTTGTATAGCCGGGACGCTGCGGATCTCTGAACGTAGTGCATTACGTAAACATCTTCATTTCTAAAAGAATGGAAAACATTCAAGTTCTATGAAACTGTAAATTTTGAAAGGGGGACACATACAACAGATACAGCCTTTACCATGATATTTTGTTTTGATTTTTGCATCTGATATTGTCTGATTTATAGTTTGTGTAAAGATGTTTAAGTTTATAATTCTTTATAGAATCTATTTCTTGATTTCCTGTCTTCACAGATGATTATGGGTCAATGAAAGAACGAAAGAAAATGGGAGAGTGAGGAAGTATCGCATAGAGAGTTACGTGAAATGACTATTGTAAACTCGAAATCTGAATCGCAGAGTAAGTTCAAGCAGGAGAGAGTGAATGCTGACACACCAGCAGGAACTGAAGTTAACTCAGACTTTAGACTCTTACTCAGATATCGAGAAGGTTTGTGTGGTGGTGCACAACACACAGGACGAGAAAAGAAAGATAAGACTTTCAAACAAAAAGATAGTTCATGGAATTTTCCTTTGAAACTTACTATCATAACAGTTGTTCAGTCAACTATACCAGGAGTATAGGTACAGAAAAGATGAAAATAAAATTGATGCGGTTTGAAGAGTCACATCAAGCAACCTTTTCACTTATATGAAAAGTGGCTGAAGAGAATATACGTGTGAATAAACGTTTTGAAACTTGATTTTCGCCAAACCAAACCAATATCACATAAGAAATATCCTGATGAAGAGGCTACAGGAGGCTCTCGGCTGAATTGTATATTTCTGCGATCTAAATAACAAGACCAAGTTGTCGTCGTATCATTCATTCACTCTACATATGATTTCTGGATAACCAGTTGGAAGTCCTCCTCATCTCGACATAACAGATAAGATATGAGAGCAGGACAAGTTGTTCTCCTGCGGGATGTAAGTTTTATGAGAGTTTGAAAACACCCGTAGCGTAACGGTTAGCGCCTGACCGTGACGCATTCACGGGCCGCCCAGAGCCGAGCACAAAGGTTCGATTCCTTGTTGCGGCAGTAGCTACACTATTAGCCCAACTGTTCATCCACCAACAGCTGGTCCATAGAATGGGCACCTGGGTCAGGCTAAGTTATCAGATAATTCTATTTAACGCAATTTTTCTATACATGCCTCACTACATGTTTCAATACATGTTTCATCAAGTGTAAAGAAAAAAATGTTCCATAACCTAAGTGACTGTCCTCACGTAGTCATGTCGTAGACTTTCTTAATGTCGAAACATGCACTACATCAGTAAGGATTTGTCTGTAGAACTTTACCAAAATCTAAAATCGTTAAAATGTGGAATGAAAGATGAAAAACTGATCACTTGTGATTGTCCTGCATCTCTCGTTATACACAAACATTACAGAATCACTAGTAAGTGGCGAGGGTGAAGTCTTCTATCAAGAACCTTCTGACTTCTGGCTGACGTAAGTGAGCAACCAAACCTGAAATCATTTTTATTCAGAGTTGCCAGTGATGAAGTTGATTGACTTCGTCATCAGAAGGCAGCCACTCTTCATCAGAGAGTTTTCCATAGACTTTTGTGTCCCTTCGTTAACCTCTTACGGTCATGGATACCAGCGCTGTAACATTCATTTCTTCTGGAAAGATTACATTGGTTTACATTGTCACCATCAGTGACTTTCTATTTCTATTTGTCTCTTGTAAAAGGACTGATATCTGCAACCCTTTGTGCTCCAGATCACTTTTGTTGCAGTGCAATCTAGCAAATGCGTTGGTCTATAGTCTGAGTAGGCGACCAGTATGAGGATCATCCTCCTCACTCTTTTCTTTCTTCTTTTCTCTTTTATCTAGAATGACCTCCCGGGTCTGGCTCGCTCAGGGGCACCTCTCATCGATTCCAGTGGCCGCCCTTGTTCGAGGCATCTTTCTTCGTGAATCGTGTTTTTACAAGGATGAGCACAGTGTTGACATTCTCCATATAATGATGATCAGACTCTCGGAATGCAGCGTCTTTGGAGCAGATTCAGACCTGCAAACAAAACGTTCTCGAGTAGGCTGGTGGCCTGGGACGAGTAGATTTCATAACTGGCGAAGAGCAAACACAGACCCTGAACAGAGAAGTAATGATTACTGAAATTCTGATTCCAGGCTTACGATCATTTGGTTTTCAGTATTACATATTCTTAACCAAAATCTGAGAACACACAACGTAGGGTTGATGTATCACCTAGCGCACTATGATGACCTCTGCCTATCATTTATGTTCTATAGCCTTAGCAATATATATTTTCTTCTCCCTCGTATACCAAAGAAAGTGAAGAGAAGACCAAATATGGCAGCATCAACATCTGTTTTTGTGAGCCAGGTATGTATATAATCTTGAAAAATGATCCTCATCTCCCCATTGGGTGAAATGAGACATAAGGACCACGTTATTTTTCCGTGATTTGACTTTTGACAATATCTACGGGATGTTTACACAGAGTCAACACAGGGCATGGAAATTACGATTATGAACACTGTATTCATTTATATATGTTTTTGTACCTTGCCATTAGATAGACCATGTAATGATACTCGGTAATCCACTGACAACTCAAGGGTTATGGTCCCTATCTATATCTGTTTACCGTAAAGATTTGGAACTCCTTACCTTGCCATATCTTTGCCAACAACTAAGACCCGCAGCTTTGTAGAAGGAAGGTTTCCAACCCTTTCCAAATCACTCAGCCTTTTTCCTCTTCTCTTTGTACTTCTCGATCTTCACGGCTTTTTTTTTTACGTTTCAATGAAAGCCTTGCTGCAAGAAGGATTGTTGTACGTCAGCATAGCTATTCCGTCAAAACAAACTCGATGTCTGCTTGATATTGACAAACTGAGTAGCGAAACGGATGGCAGCAGCATCCTGAAGTTGTGAGGTGTTAACGTCTCTCTCACCACCACGGCATTGGACTCGCTGCACTCGATCACATCCTTGCAGGAGTTCATGTTAACAAGGGCTGGAGACGACAGCGTCAGAGAAGAACTTTATTTTGCCTCTTCAGAATGTCTTTGACTTGACTAGATGTTTAAATGATGACCAGATAACCATCAGCAGTTCCTTGATGCGTCATATTCAAATACCTGTACCCAGAATCAGAGGGAAAGTGGAAGAGCCCATAGTATGGAGGGTCATTCTCATTTCGGCTGTCTCACCCAGTTTGGCAGCAAAAACCATCACTCACTTCTAGTGGGGAGAGCTGAAGAGACAACCATGACCTCGTGACAAAACATCCAACTCTCAAGTTCAGAGTTAAGAACAACGACCACAGGAAAAAGACATACATTAGAGAATTTGTCTTTATTGTTTCTTAACAAACTTTAGGGTTCCACATGTGACACGGCTGGGCACTAGACAGGTCATGAGAAGTTCGAAGGAATTCCTCATCCATAAACAGTCCTGTTATAACTCAAACTAACACAATAATGGGTAAAACAAAACGTCCCTGATCTAAGGTTGTATTGCACTCGCTACATCAGTTGGCCATACAAGACGAACGAGACATGCAGGAGTGTTACGCGACGTAGCCTAATATTGATCGAGTCCTAAAAAGCCCCATTCGACCACAGCCACCACCACCACCATATATATACCTCCTGTATATCATACCATTTTCTTTCACGTTAATTAATGTTATTGGATATACGGAATGTCGACTGCTGGGTACTCGTTAAGCCAGCCATTAGTACAAAAACATAGAACATATATAACTAATATTGCTCTCCAAGAACATATCTACCCGTGAAATAGAGAGTTATCGACTACCTGACCATTAGGTTGAAAAAAAGCTGGATATACAGCTCAGAAAGTCCAACAGACTTATAGTGAAAAGTAAAGCCACGTGACGCTCATCGTAATGCCGTTGAAACGAATATCATGTCAAAAAATAAAGAAAATCTTCGGCATTTGGTTATGAAAACCAACTAATCACTATTTGTCCGAATATTCTTTTTTTTTTTACTAAGATCTTAAAGTTTTCAAGTTATGCACAACATTCTATATTCATTGTTTCATAAATGTGTTGATTTTTTTCAGTTCAAATGAGAGACGAGATAAATGATATGCATCAATATTCTACACAAGAGAACAATGGAAGAGATATCGAAGAACTGAATTGTTAGCACGATATAAAACTGGAAACTAAAAGTTTACGAAATGTACCACGATCAAGTAATATTTCATTGTTGAAAGGTAAGGTGAGGATTGTCAGTCACACTTATTTTCGACATTTATTGAAACGATCAACATTTAACGAAAGGAAAAAATTATTTTTATCTTTTTTCACTTATATTCGTACTTTTCCCTTGGCGTGCTAACGAACACAGTATAGTGAATAAAACTGTCATGCAAAAATGTGTATACAATTACCTGTCTTTTGTAATCATCTGTTTGTTCTGTGGGAGGAGTTTAACACTCTTGGGGTCCCACCTGGAACCTCCTCGTCTGTCACACATCTTATACTTTAGTATATTGTCTACATTCAGTATTTCATCATGTGTGTGTGTGTGTGTGTGTGTGTGTGTGTGAGGTTTTATAGTGTTTGACTGCGTGTTTAAATGTAATTTGAAAGACATAAATGTGATGAATGAGACAGTAAATACTGTGTTGTCGTTAGAGAACCATCAAGATTACAGATCATTTTACGAAAGAGAGATGAATCTTTCCTTATTTGTTCTTTCAGGTGACACGCTGAACCTAAAGCCCAGGTCGCACCATTGACAGAGTAAACCCTGGGTATTGTTGGTAAAGATGAGCTTTAACAATAAAAAAAACTTATTTGGCTACCATTCTGAAGTAGTCTCAACCTTTTTTGATATTCTGCTTCTGTGCATAGTGCCTTCGTCCTTTAGTCGAACCTCATGACTTGCTTGGGTATGAAGCTTTTCAGTGACAATATGTATGGAGTTTATATTGGAAAACTGGTGAACTTATTGCAACATGTTGTATCAGTCTTTATTCTTTTTTTTTATTACGGGTACCTTCTTTCTTTTGTTCAAAAGGAATACAAAGGCATACAGTAGGAATTCAAACAGCAGCAGACTATTAGGTCCTTTCGAGGCTGTTTGTAACAGTGGAAGATATCAGAAACTTACAAGTTAATGTGGTAAAAGTTAGTAGGTCTACACATGATTCAAAGATGACAACCTGCAAATTGTCAATTATGTAAGTCGTGCACGTGAAGCTATAATTCCATTATGTCTCTTCTTTTACCTATCTTTAATTCTTCTTTCAGTCACTTGCTAACTAATCATTGCATATATTAACATCATTTTGAAAAAAATGTGTTTTGCCTCATTTGAGGCAAAACGCTTGTCCACGAGCTTGTATCTATTATTGCGAGTGAAATCAGGCTAACCAAGTCTTAATCAATTTCATAGATCAAGATCATAGAAGCCTTTTATAACTCTGAATATGTGTATTAGATCACCTCTTTCAGCCTTCAGCTAAATAGATTCAAGTCATTTCATCTGCTCTGTTAGGATTTGTTTCTCAGCCCGAGAACTGTCTTGGTAGTTCAACACAGCACTCTCTCCATTCTCTCTGTCTTTTTGTAGGTCGGGTGACCAGAACTGAACACTACTCAAGTTGGTTGACATACATAGACATACAGACCTAAGGTTCAGGCGAGGTAATCTGTCCTAAACACTTCTTAAGAAAAAAGCAGTAGGAGAAAAGAATGGCAAAGAAAAGGGTCTCTCCCACCCTCCACTCCCTCCAGCATCACTCTGGAGGGAAAACAGGTAAAAAAAATATACCTTGCGGGATTGATATGGCTGAAGAACTTATTGACAGGAAAGTCATAAGGTAAAACGAACATGAATATGTCATGCATCCCATCACCAACGGCGCGCATCCCTTCACTTTTCGTTATAGATACAATAGTAAGGATAAACTTGAGATCCAGCCTCTCGACTTACCATGTCTATATTATTCCTGATGCT
>JAUUDZ010053117.1:0-10442 GCA_032361705.1 Panulirus versicolor | reverse complement strand
CAGGTTCTGAGCGTTCTTCATCCACATCTTAGTACAGACCATGAGCACCTGGACCATGTGTCATGTTGTAGCGACGGTGTTCCTGAGCACGCTGTGGGCCGCGGCCTTAGGCAACACCACTGAAACGGCTATTCCTTCAGTGATGAAGACTCCAGTAAATCAAGCCTCCGTTATATCAGATCACTTTAGCAATACTACGCTTCGAAAATGTAAGTGTGGCGCAGATGAGGTCCTGGATGGAGTCAGCTGTAGACGGGAACCAACAACAGTAGATGTGATGGAAACCACAACGTATCACGTGCTTGCTATGAACACAAGTGCATTTAGCAGAGTAACTGTAGCCATGCCTCAGTGTCCCGATGGCGTTCCGCTTGTTTTATTGGATTCGTCGGAGACGATAGTGATCATGCCCTTTGGAGAACTCTTGATGCATTATAAGTTACTCGAAGACTATTGTGTTGAACACGTTTTACGAGACGACCAACCCTTCCTAGAAGCTCATGTCTGTCTGCCACCTCCTCCATTACCTCTCTGTTGTCCTCCAGGTCACATTCTCGCTCCAGATAGTTCCTGTGTTGCTCACAATTTTGATAACTTTGCCCCACCAGTAGAGTTCAACTCTGAGTTCCTGCAGTGGAAATCTGTGATCGGAGACGAAAAAAACATTTCGTGTGAAGGAATTTCGGAGGTTCGTCGTGTTAAATTGGATGATGTAGAGGGAAGAATTTTATACAGCTTTTCACAGCCGATATTGTCGTGGAAGCCATCCGTCGAGTCTGAGACAGAACTATTCGAGAGTGAGTTCTGCGTGGGCGCGGAGCTCGACAGTGAAAGTGGTGATCTGAATTACGTTGCCAGGACCTGTTATCTGGATCCCCTTGTACACCATCACCATATATGTACAAGCAACACATGTATCAGAAAATGCTGTCCTAAGAACCAGGTTCTTTTTCAAACATTTTGTGTCGACGTCAGCAGCGAAGAAGAGGTTTGGAAGCCAGTATTTCACTCTAGTCGCAATCAGCCTACAGATGTAGCTCTTAATGAGAATTTTACGATTGTTGATGGATTTCCACTCTGCACCCATTTCTCTCAGTTGAATCTCCGGGTTGATGATAAACTAGAGTTTTTCTTGATGACAAATGGTTCCCTTCGTGTTCCCATCCATAAGACAATCTACCCTGCTACTGACTATTGCCTGGATAATTTCCTGTATGATAACGGAATCCAGGCGAATGCTGTGCTCTGCGACCGTGAGAAAGAAATTACCTGCCTGTGGAGGCACATCCTTCTTGATGTATTGCGAGGGGTGACTTGTGTGTTTCTGGTCATTACTATGGCTGTATATCTAGGAGTGCCGGAGCTTCGGGACCGTACCAATGGCCGGTGCCTCATATCAATGGTCTCAGCCATGCTGACTTCCTACATATGCATCATTTGCAACATACAAATTCGGGATCCAACCGACACGCAGTGCGTTATCGTAGGTGAGACATAACACCATCATTCATGAATAACTGACCAATTTGTTTCTGACTTTTCACCCAAGAATTTAAGGTATGAATACCTAGATGATAGATTCATATTATGTATAATTCTATATAATCGAGCCACAGTTCTCTATACCTGGTGTGTAAAAGAGCTGGTAGGCTTCTCACATAATTTTCATCAGTGACTGATCAGAAGAGCTTGATTTTATCATTAAAAGTTAATGTAACCACTTGGTTAATATGTTTCTCAGAAATGCACACTTTCATGACTGATATTTAGATTTACCTTTGATGTAAATAAGTACAGAAGTAATAACTGCAACGTAGAAAATATATGTACATAAAAAAACTTTAATTATCTCCTCAGCTTTTGTGGGCCATGTATCCACCTTGGCAACTTTCTTCTGGTTGAACGTTATGTGTTACGATTTGTGGTCGACGCTTAGGTAAGTAATCATCAACCCTGGTTCAGTTCAGTCTTCATGCCTTTCATCACACTCTAGTTACAATACGTTGGCTGGGCTAAGCCCTCCTTCCTATCAATTAAACTCTTATATTCTTTATTCTACTCTTAAAGGTCCTTTGTTTGTGATATGTTTTTATTGTTTCACACATGCTGATAAGTTTTTCTCATGCTCACTCTGTTAATGCAGATGCCTGTGTATTCTCATTGGTATCATTTTGAAGTTTTGAGTTCTCATACCAATCTTGTCTAAAAAGTTAAAGGGTAAATCTTTAGTACACCCAGTTTAATGCGTAGTTTGAATGCCATCTACTCTCAGCTTTGTCTAGTAGACATATTGGTTACTTATATGGCTTCCTTTTGCCGTGTTATTCGCGGAACAAATGTGTTTAGTCACTGAATTTCTACATATACGAAAGGGAATGTTTGAAAAACGGAATTTTAATCTACTGTTCGGAATAAACTAAATAAGGTCTGGATGGGCCTGATGCATGTCTGCAGTGTAGTATTGGACCATCCCAACGCTTTGTCCAGTTTCAAGAACAAACTTTACCAAACCACAATTTTGTTATAAAGTTTCAAAGACGCCCACCCATCCTTCGCGTGGGTGTGCTCTCATTTTGCCAGTGTTCGTAGGGCAGTTCCTTGCTAGAGAAGTGAGGTAATCAAGGTTGCAAGACCTTTTCCGGCAATGTTCCCCAGTGGTGTTGCCAAGGGTGGTCACTATAGACATCCAAGTTGTAATCCTACCGGTGATCCCATTGGTGGTATTAATGATCCCAGTGGCGGTCCTAGTGGTTACCGGTACCAGTGATGGTTCTAGTAGTGGTGCTGGCAGTGCTCCCCAGTAGTGGTTTTACTGTTAGTCTCAGTAGTCCAAGTGGTGATCCTTATAGTGGTTGGATAAACACTGTGTCTCGAGCTGTCATGAGTAATGCACCGAAACCACAGCTCCCTATCCACATCCAGGCCCCATATCCACATCCAGGCCCCATAGACCTTTCCATGGTTTACCCTAGACGTTTCACATGCCCCGTACACTCTTATGC
Organism: Panulirus versicolor; assembly: GCA_032361705.1. Taxonomy (NCBI): domain Eukaryota; kingdom Metazoa; phylum Arthropoda; class Malacostraca; order Decapoda; family Palinuridae; genus Panulirus; species Panulirus versicolor. The sequence continues at coordinate 7,440 of JAUUDZ010053117.1, read as the reverse complement.
TTCTGGTGGATACTAACTGTCCATCTTTGACTTTTTGAGCTGTGTGGGATAACCCGGTTTGGGCTTGGAATGCACTCATGAGAAACTGTAAATTCCTTATCAAGAGACTTCTCAATTAATTCAAGTGCAGCCTGAGTACCAGACAGTTTTGCAATAAATATGGAGAATTATCTGATTAGTTTTACAATTGGAAAGTCATCTACAGTAACTATGGCAAAGCCTGTATCTTGAAAATATTTAGAGCCATCAGTAAATACTTATGTTCCGCTTAAGTCACATCATATGTTTAGAAATTTGTTAAAACAATGATGGTGGGCTTCCGTGCATAGGTGCATATGAGTGTGTGTAGGTGGTGAGTTGGGGTAACTGACACTGCTATCAGCCATGTCCACCGCCTTGAGAGATATGATGAAGTTGATGCTATTCCAAACAAACTTCATGTATTTACTAATAAACCTAAGTTGAAGTATCAGATTCCCTTATATGTAGTATGTATCAGTTGGGTAATGAGTTTATACAACTATCCTGGGATGACAAAGTGAGAGTGGGACCCAGCAGCTGTGCTGGGTTCAAACAACTAACCCCTTGTTTGGAAAATAATTTTTTCCCCCAGGTGGTGTCTCAAGCAGTTTTTCCTGTATTCTTTGCTCTGCTCTACCTTTTTTTTTCAACCTTTCTCGTACACTGTATTAACTGTTATTGCTTTTGGGTTAATGCTCATGATCAGCAAATTCTGAGCTGCCTTGCAGTACAGAATGAGTGGGTTGATTACATGAATTCTTTGATGGCTTCTGATTGGCTAAAGGTGGCCCTGAAATGAGCAGGCTGCTGTTACTTAGTCAAGAGGACTGTGAAGGATGGGAAGGTAGTGTTTCCCCACAAGAAAGATTGATGTTAACCCTGATTTTCCTACAGAATATTCAAGAGAATCTATCATGCTTTTGGGGCAGTGCCTTACTGAGAAAAAGTTTTTCATATTTCAAAACCCATATTTTTCTTATACCGTAATGATATCTTGTACTATATTCTTCATTATAAAGTACTTGATCATTTTCCAGTTTCAAGAGTAATCAAGAAGGGCTTCTGAATAAGATTAAGTTTAATGATATCTATAACCCCATGGTAGGTTGACCAAAGAATCTTTCATGCTCATAAGACAGAGCACTGTAGACAAAAAGGTTTTCAAATTTGAAAATCTCTCTCTCTCTCTCTCTCTCTCTCTCTCTCTCTCTCTCTCTCTCTCTCTCTCTCTCTCTCAAGATTGAGTGTTATTCTAAAAGTATCTATGTCATATGTGTGAATTGTTATGTTAAAAGCTTAGGCCTTTACAACCTATGGTTGGTTGACCCCATCTCATTAAGAAGGGTGTCACATAAAACTAAAGAGGTGCCGTAAAGAAAGTTAGCTTTTTGACATAATGCCTTATTGAACAGTGTGAATTACTTCTGAAACTACAGTTATAAACCAGTGACAATTATATTTTCAAGTATCACATCATTCTATATCCCAGGTTATCATATTCTAATTGAAGTTTTGATTATCCAAACTTTCTTAGGTCATCCCGTCAACAATATCACAGTATGAAAAGATTCTTGCTGTATGGTGCATATGCCTGGGGATGTCCTCTGGTGGTGGGTGTGATAACTATTATCATTGACAACCAAGAAACGTCTAACCTCATCCGACCCAAATTTGTTGAAAACTCCTGTTGGTTTTTTGGTAAGAATTGTGTGGAAATTTCCTCTGTCCTCCATGTAGGTATACTCTTAAGCATCCGTAATACTGAATCTCATTATAGAAATTATACTCTTAGGCATTCATAATACTGAATCCCAGTACAGAAATTGTACTTTTAGGCATCCATTACACAGAATCCTAGTACAGAAGGAATTTTAAGAAATTAGAAATATTTCCTGTACAGAGGTGAGGTATTATGGAAGGCAAAATAGCTTCTTTCAATCCATTTTCTCATATATCTCAGATTCAGTTTCTTACCACAGTTATGTGTGTAGATCATGCTCCTTACCTGAAGACTGAGTTGTCAGGTTGGAAACTGGTGCATAAGCAGATGGTGAAAGGGCTTTGATGGTGGTTCGATAGTTAGAGAGGGAGAGATGATACATAGATTGCCAGCCTGGGGAATTATATTGACTAGATAGGCAAGATGTCCGTTCGTATAGAAAATGTTTGTTTACTCCTCAGATCTCTATTTTAATCTGCTTTGACTGCATGAGTGTTTAAAATGTTTTTGCTGGATACACAGTATCATGCTTTATTCATAGTTGCAGAATTTCTAACATTTAAGCTTGAGCAAAATCTTTTTTTCATACTTGATTGCTGTGTCCTGCATTAGTGAGGTAATGCTAGGTACAGATAATGGCCACATCCACTCACATCCATTCTTTAGCTGTCATGTGTAATGCACTGAAACCATGGCTCCCTGTACACAACCAGGCCCCATATCACTTTCTGTAGTTTACCCTAGATGTTTCACATGCCCTAGTTCAGTCCATTGACAGCACAGCACATTGGCTCCTGTATACCACACTATTTTAATTCACTCTATCATGTGTGCACCTTTCACCCTCTTGCATTTTAAGGCCCTGATTGCTCAAAATCTTTTCCCTTCAATCCTTCCATCTCCAGTTTTGTCATCCCATTCTCCTTGTTTGATACACTTTTGACACATATGTCTCCTTTGCCAACCTTTCCTCAACATTCTCTCCATATGTCCAAACCATTTCAGCATACCCACTTCAGTTCTCTCATTTTATTACCAGACCTCTCTCTTACCCCTTCATTACTTACTCAACCAAACCACCTTTCACCACACATTGTCCTGAAACATTTCTTTTCCAACACATCCATCCTCCTTCGCACAGTCTTGTCTATACCCCATGTCTTGCACCCATATGATAATGGGATTACTATACCTTCAAACATACCCATTTTTGTCCTCCCAGATAACAGTCTCTCTTTCCACACATTTCTCAGCGCTCCCAGAACCTTCATCCCCTCACCCACACTATGACTTACCTCCACTTCCATGTTTCCATTACTGCCGTGTCCACCCCAGGTATCTAAAACACTTCATTTTCTCCATTCAAACTCACACCCCAGCTTACCTGTCCTTAAACTCTGCCATATGTATGTCTCTCTCTTTAAACCACGTATTTCCAATTACTAGTCCTTTTACAAAACGTAATGTCACAAGCTGTTCGCCATTTCTGTTCATGATAATGAGGTCCCTTACCCTCATTTATACCCTCAACTGCCATATCACTCTCCTTTGCATTTAGATCAACCATCACTAATACCCGGTTGATGCACTGATTCACAGCTGCTCCCAAAACAGTTACATCTCATACCCTTTCTTCTCATGGCCAATATATGTATTCAAATATTTTATTTATAGAAGTTTTCCAAAATTTTTTTTTCCTAACTACAGTTGTATGTTTCTCCTTTTTTTCACCTGAATTTTGCATTTTTTTTTTTCCAACCGTTGGGGAGGATAGCATGCACTTTCTTCTTAAAGCATTTGTCACAAACTATGTGACAGCACAGCACATTGGCTCCTGTATACCACACTATTTTAATTCACTCTATCATGTGTACTAAGATTTGAAAGCAGTATTCAAGATATTTGCTAAAGGTTCTTTTATTATGGTGGATGAAAGTTATCGTTTACATATTTGCCTTAAAAAGTAGATAATGGGTTGTACGTATCTTGTAGAAGGTGACAAATTGGAGGGAAGTGGGTGGCTGGAAATCCTCCCTTCCTGTATTACTTTCCAATAGAAAAAACAGAGGAAGAAGCCAAGTGAGGATTTTTCCCTCCAAGGCTCTGTCATCAGTTCTTTATGTTACCTTGCTCACGTGGGAATTGGCAAGCATGTATGAAAAAATGATGAAAATAGAGAAGACAGAACTAGAGGTAAAGTGGTAAAAGTGAATGCCATTTCTTGTTGCACGATGTAAGTTTGACATTAATTTCCATTACCGTTGTATTTTCTTTAGATATCTAGCAGTGAATAAGTCCATCTGTTTAAGTCCATAAGTCCATCAAGTTTATCATAACACATTTATGTTATTTCCATTCATGCCATGGATGACTTAGACTTGTTTGGTAAAGGTTTTACCCAAGAAGACACTACTCCACACTACCATAAATCCAAAGCCATTTCCTTTAATTGCTTTGCCATGTTGTCATGTTGAAGTAAGGAAGCAGGAAAGTATAAGACACCGCAATAATAAAAGGAAGTATAGAAAAAGATAGGAAACAGTCTACTTTGTATATTCTTAATTGCACTGTTGGTGTATAGTAGAGTATTATGAAATTATATTTGATCACTGTATCTGTAACATCATTTTCAATGTCATTGCAGGTGATACCAAGGAGTAACTGTACTTATGCTGTTTCATTTTTATGTTCTTTCAGGAGATGCAGAGTACTGGCTCTACCTACAAGGTATAATCTGTATTCTAGTGCTCGTCAACTTATTCTTCTTTGTGCATGTAGCAATCTCTTTGTCACAGAAAATGAAACAGAGACGAAAAGTATTTGAAACCAGCACAAGCCACAGCAGTAACTCCACCAAGACCAAAGAGCAGTAAGTTCGCAGGTTTAGTTGTGATTTAATCTGTTACACATATGATACATTTTATATTCAGTTGGAAGTTTTGTCTTTGAATATTAAAATGAGAATAAGATTCCTTACAGTTATTGGTCATTGAATTTACATACTTGAGTTTTCATAAAAAGGTTTTAGTGTCACTCAAAGTGCATGTGTTGGATAGTGTACATACAAAGAAAACCCTTAGCTCTTGTACATTTAATAACAATATTTACATTCTTTATATATCTGAAAGTTGGTGGCTGTAATCCTATTCCTTCAGTTGCTAACATAGCCATGTCTCCAAGCTAACTTCTGCATCCACCCCATTAGGGGCCAACACTTTTTTTGTCTAAATGTAGTTGTCAAGTAGCAGTAGATTCATACATACAATATCCAATACAAGTGATTGATTTTCTATGTAAGTACTCACAAGATTCTTTTCTTTGCTGTTTCCCACTTTAGTGAGGTAGTGTCATGAACAAAGGAAAGTCCTCATTCACTCAAAAGTAAACTAATTTAAGATAAATCATTGTAATTTAATCTACGGTATTAACAGAATTAGGTTGGATTTAGAATACCCTAACACTGCAGACAATGATTCAAGATCTCTTTCAAACCAGTGAACAGTGACATACTTTGATACATAGATCTGATAATGCATACATTCTTTAAAGTATCCAGTAACAATGATTATAGTATAGGATATGCAAATGTACGATTATTGATGATGATACATTATCAAGAAATATGATTGTATGGGTAAATGTGATATGCCCCTTCAAGTTTCACTATATCTGTGAAGGAAAAATTACATTGGGCCTAGAAAATATGCAAGCAGATTATATTTACCTTTTTGTGTTCTTATTACCAAGTGAATAACTAGATGGCAGAGACCATCTGCATGCAGTTATCAGTTGCTCTTGTTTGATGATAGTATACCTCAAATACAAATATTGTACAAAGGAAGTCAAACAGCAACAGACCATTGGGTCCTTTCAAAGCTATTTCTGATAGTAGAAGATATGAGAAACTCACAGATTTTTTATAAGAGTAGAGAGGTATACAGATATTTCAATGAGAAAAACTTGCAACTTTTTATTAAAATTAGGAGACAAAAATGTCATTTGTGGATTTTAAGCAAAATGTTGATCCTGTTTGTTTTTAAACCTATCTGTGGTACTGTTTTCAACAACTACCCTTAAAATATCCTGTAGAAGAACATTTTCGTTGCTGCATTCAAGGTAAAGTGTTTACTTTGAGTTTGTATCCATTTCACTGAAAGTGAAATGAATCAAGAATCAATACCATGGTAAATCAAGATTATTGGAGTCTTTGATAACATCTTGTTGAAGAAAACATTCTTTGGTGCATTTGAGATAGAGTGTTTGCCATGTGTTTGTATCTATTACTACAAGTGAAGTCAGAAGAATAAAGCCTCATTGACATAGATAAATCAAGAGTACTGAAGTCTTTGATAATGTAGAATGCTTGTATTAGGTCATCTTTTAACCTTCTTTTCTTTAGATAAATTTAAGTCACATATTCAGCTCTCTTAGGATTTGTTTCTCAGTCTGGGAATCATTTTAATATACTCACTTCATTTTGTTTGTCTATTTTCTGTTAGGGTGACCGGAATTGATCACAATATTCAAGATAGGGATGTACTATTGAATTGTAAAGGGTGACGACGATTTTCTGGTAGGATGACCAGAATTGATCACACTGTAGTGATGTACCATTGAATTGTAAAGGGTGAGGACGATTTGCTTGACTCAAATTTGAAAGCCCTACCAATGAATCCAAGAATTTTCTTCACCCTTTTGATTGCTTCTGTTCACTGCTTACCTGGCATTAGGCCACCAGAGATTACTGCAGCTACGTTTTTCTCTGTTTATCATTTTTAGCTCAGAATTCGTGCTGTAGTGTGCCTTTTTGCAAGGTGATCCCATGATTACTTATTTGTACAGGACAGGGAGAGGGTTTTATACTTATGTGATTACTTCTCTTGAACTTTTTCTACCAACATATAATTTCCTGATAATATCTATACTGTCAGTATTGACAAATGATGAGTTGTTTCTGTGTCCCTCCTTCATTGCTGGGATGTTCATCTTTTATTCTCAAAGTGGAGCTGTTACATCTCCCTTGCTCAGTGGCCTCCTCTATAGAAAGAAATACTTTTTCACAGATTCAAAACCTACTTCTGAACCATTGCATTTTGTGGTGATCATATTCTTTAATAGGGTAAATGAAAAACTAAGACTGTTGTGCATTTCTTGAGTATTGAAACACGGTGCTGGACTAACAGATCCTTTACGTGGATTTTACATACATTTTTTTTTATTAAGTAATTGTTTACTACAAGGATTTTGATGAAATGAACTTCGAAAAGTCAGTTTAATGATATACTTGAAAAATTCAGACAGATGAAGAACTTCAAAGTTTGTGCACAGTAAGATTTTAGAGAGAGATTTTAAGAAATTTTATATATATCATAACATTTGTCCATATAATGATAGAATGTATTTGCTAATCCTAAGTGAGATAAAACAGTTAACATGTCACTGAAACATTAATTTATTTGTTGTTTTTCAGGGCCTGGTTGTATGTAAAGCTGTTAATTGTTATGGGTGTTGTTTGGATTGCTGATGTTGTATCCAGCGTGCAGCATAGGAATACTTGCACATACTGGTGAGTAAAGTGTAATTATCTATTCATGATTGTCTATTTGTATTATATGGGGAGGGAGTTTTACACTCATGGAGCCTCATCTCATGAATACTCTTTATCACGCAATCTCTAAAATTCATATATGATGTCTACA
>JAUUDZ010053095.1:0-10442 GCA_032361705.1 Panulirus versicolor | reverse complement strand
TATATATATAAAATATTTTTTTTATTTATTTATTATACTTTGTCACTATCTCCCGCATTAGCGAGGGACTAACACCAACTAAAAGACTGAGCAGACAGCTGAGACACTGCCCAGCCACAACATCTCAATCCTTTATCAGGAAAAGTAAGAGTGCCAACTTATGCAGCACAAAACATCAAATAACAGCAGGATGAGGATAGGCCTCATGAGTGGAAAAACTTCCTTTGCACCAGTGACGGGCAAGTAGGGTGGAGGAATATTGGAGGGAGAGAAATGGAGGATGAATGCATGGAATGGTGTTTGCAAGGGAATGACAAGGATACATGGAGACTCTCTTGCTGTGGCCACCCCTTCATAGGAGTTCCTGGAAGGAACGGGCATCAGAGATATGGACAGATAAACAAATACCTAATTAAAGAGCAAGACAAAAATGAATGTACAGCTGGCAGATCTGCTCACCTGGTTGGCATATTGAGTGGCATCTGTGGAGGGAAGTGTAGATGGCGGAGGTGTAGGTGGTCCAGGGCGTGAAGGCACACTTGGGGATGCTGGTGGAGGAACTCCCGTCCCTACTAACTGGTTGAGTTGGTCTATTATCACTCTGTAGCATTCCATCCTGTAAAAAAAAAAAAAAAAAATCATTTCTGGCCAGAAAACTTACCTATGATCTTTGTATGAACTACTCAATAAATGAATTTAAGAAGAGTGGGCCATGCAGATTCTGCCACATCATAGTCATCCACCATGACTGCACACTTAGCCACGTAAACAAAGATGGCCTTATGGGTGCAGGTGAACAAGGCTGTCAGAAGAAAAGAAACTTTCAATGGAGAGCCTGTAGTGATGTTATATGTAAACACAGAGGGACTGTAAGCATTGTTATATATTTGACAGTCCCTGGTGAGTATCAAAAGCCAGTGCTAAATGGTTAAAAGTAATCATGAACCCATCCTCTGAAAAGCTCCAGCCAGTCAAAGGCTAGCTAGATAAATGCAGTTTTTGTAATGCAGCCTAATCTCAAAACAGGCAAAATATCAAAGAAATTTGAGATGCCATCAAAACCTATCTAATATCTTACATAATTCAGTAAGACCTACGATCAGTAGTCTGGGCATTTGTATAAATGTGCAATTCAGCTCCTTTAGCATCTAAGTCAGCAGAGGAAGCAAGGTTCATTCGTATGACAGAAATACAGTATGATTTAACATAACTAACCTGTCATTTATAAACTAAGTCTGGGAAAAATGTAAGAACTGGCACACAAAAGCACATCCTGCTTCATCTTCAAACTCAAGCTTAAGAATGATAAAAAGAAGTGATTTCACAAAGTTGTATTAATATTCTGCATGATCCAACATGGACAGTAATTGAAAACCTGAGTATTCTGGAGTATTATTTGGATTTGTGTGCTGATGGACTTCAATCACAAAACAAGCTTCAAACATATTTCAACAATCCAAAAGATGTTTGTGTACAGTAATATACAAATATGCAACCCTTCTATATCATTTTTTTCTCACACTCTATTTCATCTCTCATTTAAGATGGCCATGATCAGGACATATCTTTTACCTGTGCCATGTTGGCTACTTAAAAAGTATCTAATGGTACATGATACAAAAATATAGGTACACAAAGAGCAAATAGAATATACACTGTATTGCAGAACCTAAGATCAAACAAATCACCAGTCTCAGGGTGGATTCTTTGAACTGACATGTTTAAAATGAAAAAAAAAAAAATCTAAGTAAATGTTTTAATAAACACAGAGGCCTGTAAATGCAATACATTTCTACCTTAAATTTCTACAAAGTGTAGAAAAAATAAAATGTAGCCAATAATTGAAGTATAAATCTAAAATGAACAACACAAACCTAGAAGTGAAGGCCATGTAGCCTTGATGGTCATCAGCTGGCTCATTGTTCTTATAATAGTTCAAGGCTAAGCCAGCTGGGTCCCGCTGAGATGCCACACTCAGGCACAAGTCAACCACACATTCGTAAGCACCTCCACTGGCCAGCTGACTACTGATGCCATTCACATTCACATGATGACCAATTTGCTTACACAGCTGAGGAAGACAAAAAGAGCTTCAAATCGTAGAGGGTTGATAGGGGGTGATGCATATTATTAAAAAAATTTATGAATTACACGTTTATTTATGATAAACCCTGGATCAATTTCAATGGAGAAGTTCTGGTGTTACACAGGACTCCTTATGAAGGCTCCTGCAGCCAAAGGCTGTGCTAACAAGCCTTTTCTTTTGGTTACATCAAATAGCACCTGACATGTCTCTAAATTCCACTCAGATTGAGAGAGCAGTAGCAATGAAAGGAGTGGCAAATTCACTGTCTGCTTAATAGACCATGAATCTAAAACATCTACTGTTATTCCTAACAAGACCAAGAATCTACACCATCTACTGTTATTCTTTACACCTAAAATGATTTTTTTTTTAGAGCTGTGCAATCAATGCTTGTAAAACAAATGACCCTATACATTTTCCCTTTCAGGCCAAGAAAGTGTCAGTGTCTGTGATCGGTGCCTTTTAAAATTCATACATATTTATATATATACACACATAAATATCCCTGGGGATGGGGGACAAAGAATACTTTCCACATATTCCCTTAGTGTTGTAAAAGGTAAATAAACAAGAAGGGAGCGGAGAGCTGGAAATCCTCCCCTCCAGTTTTTTACTTTTCTAAAAGGAGGGACAGGGAAGGTGGCCAGTTGAAGATTTTCCCTCTTAGGCTCAATCCTCTGTTCTTAACACTACCTCGCTAACATGGGAAATGAAGAAAATGTAAGAAAAAAATAAATGTATTTTTTCTTTTATACCTAACTGCCTTTTCCCTGCTTTCATGAAGCTGCATCAGGAATGGATAAATAACATCCTCATTTGCACAAATCCAATCTATAGTTGTCATGCATAACTAACCAAAACCAAAGTCTAACATTTACTACCTGGCCTTACAGACCACTTCATGGTTTACCTAACTGCTCCACACCTTTTGATTCAGTCATCACCAGTGTGTCTCTTCCCATACGTAACATCACTCCATCTTTTTGGATGCAACTCATGCCTCTTAGCCTTCTACACACTTGGGAGCTAGGACTCCAAATCTTTCTTATATCATAAGTGTTCTCCTTCCCTTTCTTCCCTCTCCCACTGACAAACTGATCATCTTGGTCAATGTTTCTTCACTCATTTTCTCTGTGCCTGTACAATATCAGCACACTGATCATCTCTATCAATCAGACCACATTTATTACTACATGTCTCTGACAGTGTCAGTTTTCAAAAAAACAGGAATACTCACACCACACACTGTCCTCAGGCATTCGTTTTCTATTGATCCAACTTCTTCCTTTCTTTTACATTAAAGACCCAACGCTTGCATCCATACATCAACATCTTCACCCTCATAAACTCTGGCCATTTCCTCCATAAACACCTGAATGCACCTTGGACCTTAAACCCTTTTTACATATATCTTAAATTTTATATTTTTGCATGTGTATGTAACATTTTCTTACAAATCCTAAAGAACTCACCATCACAGCTTCTTTGAAACCTTTTTCTTTCTCTGCTTTGTTGGTATTTGCCTTGGAAGCCAAAATAATTTCATTGGCCTTTGCTAATTTAGCGTCTTCAACACGATACAGCCCAGGGCATATTTCCCTCAATCGCCCTGATATGGCATCGGCTGATGCATTATCTCCATGGTATCTGTGGGTAAACAGCCAGCATTAGTTTGCTTTGAGGTAATGAAAGTCATAGGAGGGCATGGAAGGGAACAAAAGAAAATTATCGGGAAGAGGAAAAGAGGGATGTGCAATTCTGCTATCACTAAGAGTACGGGAGGGTGCTACAGAGCATGGATGGAATAGATCAACAGTGTGGAAGAAAGGAAATATAGGGATTGTGAAAAGTGCATGGGTGTGTGTATATGCACCCGTGAATACGAAGACTGTATGAGGCAAGGATGAAATGAAGCTTTTCTGGAGGAATTTGAATGACTGTATAAACGGTTCTGAGAATGAGATAAATGTGGTCATATTGGGTGATATGAATGCGAAGCTGGGATGTGATGGAATTGGTGAGATAGTTGGTAAATGGGGAGAGCCTGGAATAAATGAGAATGGAACCTATCTCATGGATATTTGTGCTGAGAAGTGTTTATTCCTTGCAAACACCTTTTTTCAACACAAGATGATCGACAGTTATACATGGAAGAGGAATGATGGAAGAGAAGAGCAAAAGGCTTTCACTGACTATGAGGCAGTGGATGAAAGACTGAGAAAGGCTGTGCTGGATGCTAGAGTCGTGTGAGGATTCTTTGGAAAGACTGACCATTTCGCAGTTCTTGTGGGAATGAGGATCAGGGAGAACTGGAGGTATGTTGTAAGGAAGGATAAAGAGGTAAAAGTGTTTGTGAGAAGATTAATCAGGAAAAATGCAGGGTGGAGTATGAAAGGAAGGTAACTGAAAGCATATATGGAAGTGCAGTGAATGTAGAAATGCAGGCTCATGTGAATGAGGTGTTTAAAACGTATTGAGAAATACTAGTAAAGGTTGTAAAATCAGTAGTTGGATACAAGGTAGTGAGATACAGGAATAAAAAGAGCAATGAATGTTGGACAGAGGAGATTAGAAAAGCTGTGAGAGAGAAGAAAAAGGCATATGGTAGATTGCTCAATAGGAACATACCAGTGGAATTTCAGCAGAGGAGGGAAGAATACAAAACATGTAAGCGGAATGTTAAGAAGCTGATAGAGGGAAGCAAAGAAAGTAAATGAAGATTTTGGAAGAAAATTAAGTGAAAAGTTTCAGGATAAGAAACTACACTGAAAGGACGTGAAAAAGGAAAGAGGTGGATGTAAGAATGGAAATGCTGAAGTGTGAAGTATGGAAGGGGAATTGCTGAATCAAAAGGAGGAAGTGAAAGGAAGCTGGAAAAAGTATTTTGAAAAACTGACAAATGTGGGAGAAGGAAAGGCAGCAGTTGTTACAAGCATTGGTATGGAGGAGGGAAGGAAGAAGATATCTACTATCTGCCAGTAATATACCTAGATAAGGGAAAAGCTGGGGTGAAAACTGATGAAGAGGATGGTGAATAATGGAGGTGAAACCACTGCATTCATAGTACCTATGGTTGCCACAAAAAGAAGTTGTGTGACTCACGAATGGATAAAACAAATAACTGTTCCTCTGTGTAAAAGTGGTGGGAGTAAGAGCTATGGTAAAGATTATAAAAGAATGCCTTCCTAGTATACTTACAGGGTGTATGGAAAAGCAAGAATTATTAATTAAAGAACATGCAAAGGTTTTTAAACAGATTTCATACTTGAAACGTAATGGAAAAAGTTTTAGAAAACAAGAAAAAAGTGAAAGAAGCATTCTATGTACTCAAAAAGCTCTTTTGGTAGTTCTAACTATGTCAGGCATGCATGATACAATTTTGAATAATGTTAAAGAGTTTTCCTGATGGGAGAAGTGCGTGAAAATGAAAATGGTGGGACAGTATATACAACTTTTAAACCATCGCAAAAGGCCTTTTCCATCAGGCTACTAATGCTCTTAATGTCAAAAAAACCAATTCATAATAAAAGAAGCCAACTTTCCCTGCTGTGAATAACTCTGAACTTTTACCCATCCAGCTTAACGGCCACATCTTGTTAACGTAACCCTAATGGCTATCAAACCCACATTTGCTGTATCTACAGATACTATAACACAAAAACAATGCCATCCAAATGATTACTGTTCTGAGGTTCAGGCAGCTGACGCTAAATTGGGAAACACCATGCATAACTAGAGGTCAGGCAGCTGAGACTTAACTGGGAAACACCGTGCATAACTAATCATAAGTTAAGGAAGGTGGCTTAAGAAACAAGTGTAAAGAAAGAGGGTTGAGGAGACTAGCACAAAATGCTCGATGTACATTTTTTTTAACAAACAACTTTTTCCCATAACAACTGTGGTCTAATGAAACATCCCAAATGCAAAGTAAAAATGTTTAGCAACTGCATAACTAATGAATGTGTTGACCACAAGAGAAATGAGGGGTTGACCAGCGACGTGTGAGCAAACGCGTATCACTTTCCTAATTCAAAAAGCACAGTAAACTGCAATTCAAAGTGAAAGAATTCAATTGGTATCTTATGCACAGCACAAATGTAACCTCCTATGCAGTTTCCTTATATCATTTACTGAGCCCTATCTGTAATCAATTGTTACCTCTTCCATTAAACAGACCAACTATTAATTTTTTCTGCAAAAATTTTAACATACTCACCTCTCACAACAAAAATATAATATGAGAAAGCAACCAAACACCAATTCATTCCCTTACCTGTCTAACAGTGCCATGATAAGGCTGCGACATACTTCACGACCAGTTAAAACCAAATCACGAAGTGTCATCCCTCGCAGCTGCTCACGCACTTCCTATGAATAAAATTACTATGTAAAGCATAACATTACTTTTCTTTATTTTCATTCATATGCACCATATGTAAAAAAGGATGGAGTCTGTCAGAAATGGTAAGAATACTTAGATCAACTGAGTGGAGATGGTGGGTGTGGTGTAGCTTTTGACATTAAAGGTTTAGAGGCAAGTGCTATAATTCACCTACAGAACAATAAAGCCATTGTAGAGATAGTTTGGTGAATGATAAGGTGAGGAATGAAGGCGAAACTTTAGCTGAATGGATTTGGAAAAACATATTTTGAAGTAGAGAAAAGTGGTTGTACGCCTAAGAATTGGACGAAGTCCATATCTGCTTCATTTAATACTAGCACACAATGAAAATCAACATGAAACATAAAATCAGTATACCAAGTTCCTCTCCTGAAAGGCCTTAGAATAGATATGGGGGAACCTTGGGCTAGAAGTATAGGATGTCTTAGAAGCTAACAATGTGTATGCTTATAATCTTGCAACAATGACCTCTTCTACAAACTCAGCAGAGACAATAACATAAGCATAGGAAAGGCAGCTCAGCTTGAAGAAAAAAGGATGTAATGACTTCATAACTGGAAGAATGAAAGTCAAAGAGAGTTATGAAATCTATAAAATTAGGAAAGCCATAAGCAAAACAAAGAAAGATGTTGGTAATAAAGAGACAATTCTTAAGCCAGGCGACTTCAAAGTTAAGCGATTCAAGGTCCTCGAGGTATACAACAGGCATACTGATACTACAGTAAGCAAATACCCCTCCTTTGAAAAGGAATTTTGAGCAAAGATAATATTTGCAAATGTGAAAGGGATTACATGGAACATCAGCAGATAGCTGGGTCTCAAGATAAATAATACATTAAAAAAGATGCAAATAAGATGATGTTCAACAGAGGAGACAATAATAGATAGACCTCAAATTCAAGAGAAATAATGGTATAAAACTTAGGTCTATCAGAGGTGAAAGGTCACGGGATGGGCCTGTACTGCTACTGTGGGGAAGACACACAAGAAACTGGAGATTCTCAGCATCACATGTTGCCAGAGACAAGAGGACCGTAAGTTTGTTGGACTTTAGCATGTTTATATCTAAAGGTTCATAGTGAGAGAGAACAAAACAAATGTGTAAAAAGAAGTAAACAATGAGTAGGATATGCATACAGTGGATATAACAAGAAGTTGGTAAGACTAATCCAAAAGCTTAAATATAGTGAAAAAGAACACTTGCTCAAGTCTGTGAGGGACAGAACAGATATAACCAGCATTGCTGTAGCAATACTGAGAGCAGGAAAACAGTTTTTGCAACTGTTGCTTCGCTACTGTATTAACAATACTTCACTGGTTTATAACACAAATCAACACAATATTTACTCTAAGCTTGCACCAATACTTTGGAAATAATTTCATGAACTTACCTTCTGTATAGCTGAAGTAATGGTGGTGAAGCTGTGAGTGGTAAGGACTGTCAGAAGGCGAAGTACCTCTAGAACTTGGTCTAACAGTGATCTTAGGGCCAACAGTGATGCACGCTCTGATCCATCTCCAGTGAACCTTGTCACATTGACACCTGCGCTTGATCTATGAATGATGAAGAGAAAGCAGGAAAGCCTTTTTTATAATGGAAGAAAAATTAAGGTTCTGGCAAAATCACAATTTAATGCAAACTTGTCAACTTGAATAAATAAACCATGGTGGAGAAAGAAAAAATATAATCCCAGAGGGGGTCTTGTAATATGCCATATTGGTGTTTGTAATGCAGGAGTTGAATGGCGTAAATGCTGCTAATTTGATGGGAAATCGAGATCTGTACGTGCCTGAGGAATGTCATAAGTGCAGTGTGTATATGTTTTGATAATGTGTCTGTAGGGAGGAGATGATCTGCAGGTATAAGCTGCTGACCTGTAAAGCTGTGGTAAGTATTATATTTCTATGGGGGAGAGGACGACTGGTTATGAACTGGTTTGGATGGGATAGGTCTGGAATTGCTACAAAGAACAGCACAGTGAGGTGAAACTGTACCGGGAGCAATTTTGTTTCACTGTGCATAAATATATGTATGTGAATGTGTGTGTTTTACATGACAGGTAGAGACTGGATGTGAACAAATGTGGCCTTCCTTCATCTTTTCCTGGCACCGCCTCACTATTACAGGAAACAGCAATCAAGTATGAAATGAATATATTCATATGAATATTTTTTCATACATATTTGCCATTTCCTGCAATAGCAAGGTAGCATCAAGACCAGATGAAAATATCACAAATGAGTGCATGATCAAGTATATTCCTTCACAATCACAGGGAAATGAAAAACTATAAGTTCCCAAAAGCACTTTCGTGTAATAATCACATCATCAAGGGAGATACAAGAAAGAAATATATCAATCAGTTGATATACAACAAAGAGACTTAGCTAGGACGCCATTTGGTAAACAAGTGACTACCTTTATAGAAGTCGGGTGCATTCAAGTCTGGCAACATGCATATCATAATTTCATTATGTGGACAAGAAAGAGAACCACTGATAAAATTTGTAAATATACATATACATAATAAGGCATACATATGGGTAGGATGTGAGGAGGGTGAGTGGTTCCAGGGGAAGGTGGGTTTCTGAAATGGGCATGTATTGTCACTATGGCTGTTTGATCCGTTGACTGACGTAAAATGAGGGAGGTAAATGCTTAGGTCTTGGAAAGAGAGCAGTTGATCTGAAATTTGTTGAGATGGGAGGAGTCAGGAAAGCAAGTCAGCTGCTATTTGCTGATGACATGGCTCTGGTGGCAGATTAGAATGTGAGTGGCTAGTGTCATGAGTTGAGTGTGTGTAAAGGAGAAAACTGAAAGTTTAAGTGTATAAAATAAAGGTTATTATGTGAGAAACTGCAGTCTAGGTTGGTAAGAGTATGTGCGAGGAGAAAGTTGAGACTTACTGTGTATAAAATTAAGGTTATTAAGTTTAGCAGGGGATGAGAGACAGATCACTTGCAGTGTGAGTGCATGGAGAGGACCTGGTAGAAGTGGACTGTTTTACAAACCTTGGAGTGGACAGGGTAGTGGATGAAGCCATGGGAGCTGCAATGAACCATAAGATCAGTGAGGGGAGCTAAGTTACTGAGTGCATTATGGAATGTGCACTAAGAGTAAAGATCAATAAGTTCAATGGTACAGCAGTCCTAATGAAGTGTATGATTGTGAGGCCAGAGTCATATATCAAAAAACATGAAAGAGAGTGTACATGTTGGAAATGAAATGCTTAAGAACAACATGTGGTAAGAGGAGGGTCAATTTGTTAAGAAAATGATGTAAGAAAGATATGTGTGGTGGTAATAAGAGTGTACGCATTCTTTCTTTCATTTATATATACATAAATACTCACGTAGACAAAGGCTGGAAAGGTGCAGTGCCACCTTGATTTGTGATGAGGAACTTTGCTAACAACTCCACATGACTGGCAAGAAAACCAACCTCCTCAGCTGTCATGGCACTCACAAGCTGATAAACAAACACCAATGAAAATTAGTTATATAAAAAAGGAGAGACAGAAAGTGAGATTCTTGTGTATAGACATGAGATTCCTGGTCACACATACTAAGTACAATCTGTCTTTACCTGCTAGGAACTTCAATTCTTTGGTAGATGAACAGTATAAATAGTCACAGCAACATCTCCAGATTAGAGAACTGAATTCAGTCTATGAAAATTAAAGTTAGGCAAGATCTTATGCAAACCACTGTATCAAATCAATCCCACACACCTATACCCAAACACTGTATAATCATCACATGAAAAGCTTATGTGAATTCTATTTCTAAGATGTCTAGAGAAAATACAGACATGTTATCTCATGTGTGGCGGGATGGCGATGGGAATGAATAAGGGCAGACAGTATGAATTAAGTACACGTGTATATATGTATATGTCTGTGTGTGTATATATATGTATACGTTGAGATGTATAGGTATGTATATGTGCGTGTG
>JAUUDZ010053085.1:0-10442 GCA_032361705.1 Panulirus versicolor | reverse complement strand
TATACATGAAATCTCTTATGATTGTTCGAAGTTTCCTGCGTATCCAAGATAGCACCATGATCAGACTTAACATATGCTGCCTCTGGATCCTATATTCCTCAAACAAATTCTAAATGTTTCTCTAATTATGTATTACACACATTCTTCAAAGAAAACACCTGCACCACTCATCCTCTATCACTGCTTAAACCACATGACTCCTACCCAATCTGCTGCTCTGTGCCTGCAGCCACTGTTTCAATATCCATTGTTCCATACATCTTTTCAGGCACACTAAAGAAACTTATACCTCTGTATTTCGATCGGTCACCTTTGTACCCTTGCTTTTGTTACATTGGCACGATACATGCCTTTAGCCATTCCTCATACTTCACCATGAGTCATGCATACATTAGAACTAATTAACCAATCAAAAACACAGTCGTTCCCTTTCTGAAGATTTTCAAGTGCAACACCGTCTACTCCCGCTGCCACCTTGCCACATTTCATCTTACACAAGGCTTTTACACCTCCTCTATCTTTACTAACCTATTTGCCACGACTCTCTCACTTTGCATACCTTCCTGACGCCAGCACCTCATATCACCACCTTATCATCAGTCATATCCAACATTCCTACAGAGTATCTAATCCAGCTCCTTTTCATCTTTGTTTATTACCACTTTCCCATTTGCCTTCTCCATATTTACTCTTTTCATTCTTGTTCGCCGTTTCCCGTGGTAGTAAGATAGCGCCAGGAACAGACGAAGAATTAGGCTTATATCAACTCTGTATCTGTCATGTGTAAATGCATCGAAACCACAGTCCCAATCGAAAATCACGTCCAACAGACCTTTCCGTAGTTTCCGCTGATCGCCTCATATGCCTTGGTTGTGTTCGTTGAGAGCACGACACCCCACTGTATACTACATAGACTCTAATTCAATTAGTCCCGTGCACGCCATTCGCCTCCGGTTCCATCAGGTCACAAGTGCGCAAAACCTTTTCCACTCTTTCGATCCATCTCCGGTTCGGTCGCTCTCTTTTTTCTTAACCCTCCACTTCTGATATTTATACCCCTCTCCAAACTCATTCCTTCTATATGTCCAAACTGTTTCAGCTCACCCTCTTTAGCTTTCATGACCATATTGTTCTTATTTCCACACTAAATCAGTTGGACGATATCGAAAATGAACATTTATATTACCATAGTAACCAGAGGCTATGCCATGATGCTTGGCAAGAAGTTGGATAAAAAGAATGCATTGAAGTCCTGTTCTTGTGTCGGGTAGTGGATGGTTGGAACGGACTAAAGAAGAACACGGAGAATGCCGGAGGCAGTCGACAAAGAATTGAAAGGTTGATTAATAGAAAGTAAAGTTCAATGAAAGTAAAACTCTCC
Source organism: Panulirus versicolor (assembly GCA_032361705.1). Taxonomy (NCBI): domain Eukaryota; kingdom Metazoa; phylum Arthropoda; class Malacostraca; order Decapoda; family Palinuridae; genus Panulirus; species Panulirus versicolor. Next base: position 9,061 of record JAUUDZ010053085.1, on the reverse strand, counting down.
TTCCTGTAGAAATACGTAATCACACACACACACACACATACACACACACACACATACACACACACACACACATACACACACACCCACATTTGTAATCACACACACACACACATACACACACACACCCACATTTGTAATCACACACACACACACACACACATACACACACACACACCCACATTTGTAATCACACACACACACACACACACACACACACACACACATTTGTAATCACACACACACGGAAAACACAAACACACGGAAAGACAGATAGACAGACACACACACACGGAAAGACAGACAGACAGAGACACACACACATTAACACAAAGAAAATTAATGCCATTGGCCAAGATTAATGACGTACATAACCCTCATACAACTTCTTCAAACACCATGTTAAGGGCACTAACTTCCCCTGGGGGGGTATTCCTTCACTCCCCCCCCCCTTGTGCTTTTCTTACTAATTCTATGCCTCTTCCCGTAATCTTCTTACTCTGGACACAAGCAAAGCTTATAGTCCGAATGGCATCCATCCCCATGTATTGAAAAATTGTGCCTCTCCTTAACTCCTATACCCTTAAACATCTCGAAAATCACATTCTCACTGATCACCAGTATGGCTTCTGTAAGGCGAGATCCACTGGTGATATTCTTTACTATCTTATTAATATCTAGTCATCATCCCTGAAAGATTTGGGGGAGTCATGTGTAGGCTTTTGACAAAGTGTGGCATCGGGCTCTCATCTCTAAGATCTCCTCTTTTGGCTTCCCTACCTCGCTATGCTCCTTCATATCTAGCTTCCTGTCCGGTCGATCTGTCTCTGTGGTTGTTGATGAATCAGCTCCCTACTTTCTTCCATTAACAGCGGTATCCCTCAAGGTTCTGTCCTGTCCCCTACACCTTTTCTCCTTTTTTCAACGATTTTCTCTCCTGCACAAATACTCCAATGCACTCACACGCTGACAACTCCACACTGCACTTATTTACATCCTTCAATTCTGCTCAAAGTTCTCTCACTCGATCTGCATCTTGTTTTGATACAGCGTCTTCGATAAATTATGACAGACAGGATATCTCAGTGGGGTGCACAAAATGTTATTAGGTTTAACGCCTCCAAGACCCAGTTTCTACCCATCTCTCTGTCGAAAACATCTTACAGCTCTCGTCTCTCCTTTGCCAGTTCTGTAATTTCACCTCTCGACTCGATGAACATACTTGGTATTACTATAACATCTACCCTTTCTTGGAAATCCCACATTAAAAGAATAGCTAAGTCTGCCTCTAAGAAACTTGGTGTCCTGTTTAGATGTGTAAACGTCTTCTCTTCTGAACAGTTGCTACGTTTATGCAAAGAAATTATTCGTCCTTGTATGGAGTACTGCTCTCACATTTCGGGTGGTTCTAGCTCTGCATCCTTACTTAACGGAATTTAGTCGAAAGCTGTCCGACTTATAAGCTGTCCCAGGCTAACTTCCAGACTTGACCCTCTTGCCCTACGCCGCAATGTTGGTTCACTTTCCCTCTTCTATAGGTATTACTTTGATTTTTGCTCCTGGGAGCTGACGGCTTGTATGCCCAAACCACTAGCAAGACCATGCAATACTCGGCAAGCTGCTGCCTCACATGATTATTGTATGGCATCTAGCAACTTAAGGGTGAGCCGTTTTGATACCTGCTTCTTTCTCTACACGTCGAGCTTTGGAATTCTCTTTCTTCTCCTGTCTTCCTCAATAACTATGACCTAGCACATTTCAAAAGACAGGTTTTTTCATTTTTTTCCAAAATTCCTAAATACCTTCCCTTGTCTTTTCTGTTTCCGTTTCATAATTCTCCCTATATTTCAATTAAGGCTCGGCCTTGATGTGGACTTTTGTCCGTGACTGGAGCCTTCAACGTAAAGAAAAACATAATCGAACGTTTTTCTGTAAATCTAAACAGGTGATATCAACCACTTTACTTCCATCGTACACGTTCATTGCATAATGAAAGAGACCAAACTGAGCACCTTGATGGCAGTCTTTGAATACGTGGTGGTCTTCTGAGAGTCGCTTTCTGTAAGTTTACCAGTTACAGAAAGCAAGTTTATTGGGTGATAATTTCCTGGAAGTAACTTCCAGTCCTCTAGAATTTTTCTTGTAGCAAGAGACTCATTGAAAAGAGCAAGCAAGCGCTTAATTAGCTTAATTTTATCCTCTTGCTTTGTTCTTGGACGAAACCAAATAGGACCAACTATTTTGTTTATTCGCATTCCGTTTAATTTTGACAGTATATCTTGAAATTGCTTATCAACATATTATTGAATGTTCTTTACTACCAGTGGGACTGGATCTGTAACATATGTTACGTCTTCAGTGGAAATTATGGATAGGGCGAAATTAGGCATTTAAGATTCTTAGCATACCTTCATTCTGGCGAATGTTAACGTGAGTCGCCGAGAGTCACTAGATCTCCAGCGCCAACAGTGTTATGACTGGCGACCACAGTCACAGCTCATCACCAGAAGGAACAAGTCACTGGTTTACCAAGACCAGCAACACACCGTTTGTTTAACAACTGCATCAACGAATCAGCAGTTACATTACACCAGAAACAGAGTAATAGGTTACCAGCAGCTGCAACAAATCAGTAATTTACATCACCTGCTCTGATGAATAGTTTATTACAACCGCAGTAGTTCAATACCAGCAACATATCAATGGTTAGCCAACACCAATAACAGATCAATAGTTTATATATAGATGCAACATATCATCAGTAAACCAAAAGCTGCAACAGATCAGTAATCCACCGAAAGCTGCAACAGATCATTGGTCGTACCAAAAACTGCAACAGATCTTTAGCGTACCAACACTAGCAACAGATCGCTAGTATACCAACACCAACAATACATTACAAGCCCCTCAACGCCAGCAACAGATCGCATCGTCAGTTTAGCAGCAACAGGTGAGAAACTCGCCAACAACAACAGTACTGAGACATCAACAGGTCACAAGCAACAGATGGTACTCTTACCACCAACAGTAACCACTTCAGTGTCGACAGACCACCCGGTCACCATCACCCATAAACACAGTACCAGCCTCAGCCCCAGAGGTGCACCAACATCTGACTCTCACCAGCAGTAATCACCGTCTCAAGTCGTATAACACCGTTAGTTTCCGGACGATTTTTCGGTAATGTCAGCACGTCTTTCCCGAGCAAGTGGGGCGTCGCTAGCCTCCTGCCTGCTGGGTTAGGGATAAGAGGAATGACTGTGATTGAAATTTTAACGCTGCTCTCCATGCTACATGAAGAGACTCGTGTGTATTTCATGTGTTACAGACTGTACACAACAGTCACTTGTTACTACTGTTAGTAAAGTTCCTACCGAGCTGTTGCAGGAGGTTTAGGTTCATGTTTGCATAGTCGGGAGGGAAGATCCGTGTCTGTGTGTGTGTGTGTGTGTGTATGTGTGTGTGTGTGTGTGTGTGTGTGCCGAGAGCCTCTTAATAAATGGTGTAAGTAGGACGGTGGATGATCTTGTATTCCATTTTTATTTCTTTATTTTTTGGCCACTCCGGAAAATGATATTTAACCTGGTCAGACAGCCACAGCAAGAGGTTGTAGGAACGTTATATATATATATCTAACTAGGTAACAGAGGAAAAGTGCGCGGAGGAAAAGTACAGAGAGTGAGAGAGAAATAGGAAGTGTGAGGCAGGGTGATGGAACCCTGCCAGACTAGAAGAGGATAAAGCCTTAGCTAAATACGTGATGTGGTCTCGTCCTGGAGCGCGAGACAGTCTCGCAACATTATCCGAATGAGACTTCAACAAAGCAGTTGTATATTATGACACGTTAACATAGGACGAGCAGAACAAAGTCGTCTTTGAGGTCGTTGGCTCGGGGGTCGTATGTTAGACGTGAAAGATCTTGTCAGAAGGTCAGAATTCTCACGAAAGGTCAAATGTCCTGTGAAAATTTAAGGGTCAGATCAAAGTTCAAAGGTGTCTTGACAGCTTACGGCTTGTTAGGGGTCAAATGTCTCTAAGCATGTAAGGTATCTCATGAGCAGCGAGGAGCCATCCATGGGACAATGGGGCTGGAGAAGGCCGAACATCATTTGTGAGGTCAGACGTCTTGTTAGGGGCCAGGGATCATTTGAATGGCCAAGATCGACGTAAGATGAGAGTGAATGAGAGATATGGGTAAGGCCTTTTGAGGGGTCATTTAGTGGTAAGTCAGGCAGGATATCACTGGTTGGTCATGTAGGATATCAGTGGTTGGTTATATAGGATATCAGTGGTTGATGATGTAGGATATCATTGGTTGGTCATGTAGGATATCAGTCGTTGATGATGTAGGAATTCAGTTGTTGGTCATGTAAGATATCATTGGTTGGTCATATAGGTTATCAGTGGTTGATGATGTAGGATATCAGTGGTTATTCATGTAGGATATCAGTGGTTGATGATATAGGATATCTGTGGTCGTTCATGTAGGATATCAGTGGTTGGTCATGTAAGATATCAGTAGTTGGTCATGTAGGATATCAGTGGTTGATCAAGTTGGATATCAGTAGATGGTCATGTAGGATATCAGTGGTTGATCATGTAAGATATCAGTAGTTGGTCATGTTTGATATCAGTGGTTGGTCATATAGGATATCAGTGATTCGTCACATTGGATAACAGTGGTATATGATATAAGATATCAGTGGTTTGATGTAGGAATTCACTAGATGGTCATGTAGGGTATCAGTGGTTGTTCATGTAGGATATGACTAGTTGGTCATGTACGATATCAGTGGTTGATCATATTGGATATCAGTGATTGATCATCTAGGATATCTGTTGTTGGTCATGTAGGATATCAGTGGTTGGTCACGTAGGATATCAGTGGTTGGTCATGTAGAATATAAGTGGTTGATCATGTAGGATATCTGTCTTTGGTCATGCAGGATATCAGTGGTTCATCATGTAGGATATCTGTGGTTGTTCATATAGGATATCAGTTGTTGGTCATGTAGGATACCAATGGTTGATCATGTAGGATATCTGTGATTGGTCATGTAGGATATCAGTGGTTGGTCATTTAGGATGTCAGTGGTTGTCATATAGGTTATCAGTGGTTGGTCATGTAGGATATCAGTGGTTGTTCATGTAGGATATCATTGGCTGGTCATGTAGCATATCAGTGGTTTTCTTATGTAGGATACCATTGGTTGGTCATTTAGGATATCAGTAGTTGGTCATGTAGGATAACAGTGGTATGTCATGTAGGATATTAGTGGTTGATGATGTAGGAATTCAGTAGTTGGTCATGTGGGATATCAGTTGTTGGTCATGTAGGATATCATTGGTTGATGTAGGATATCAGTGGTTGGTCATGTAGGATATCAGTGGTTGGTCATGTAGGATATCTGTTGTTGATGATGTAGGATATCAGTGGTTGATGATGTAGGATATCTGTGGTTGGTCATTTAGAATATCAGTGGTTGGTCATATAGGATATCTGTGGTTCATCATGCAGGATATCAGTGGTTGGTCATTTAGGACATCAATGGTTGGTCATGTAGGATATCAGTAGTAGGTCATATAGGATATCTGTGGCTGGTCATGTAGGACATCAGTAGTTGGTCATGTAGGATATCAGTGTTTGGTTATGTAGGATATCAGTAGCTGGTCATGTAGGATATCAATTGTTGGTCATGTGGGATATCAGTGGTTAGTCATGTAGGATATCAGTGGTTGATGATTTGGGATATCAGTGGTTGGTCATGTAGGATATCAGTAGTTGGTCATGCAGGATATCTGTTGTTGGTCATGTAGGATATCAGTGGTTGGTCATGTATGATATCAGTGGTGGGTCATATTGGATATCAGTGAGTGGTCATGTAGGATATCACTGGATAGTCATGTAGGATATCAGTGGTTGATGATGTAGGGTATCAGTGGTTGATGATGTAGGACATCAGTGGTTGGTCATATAGGATATCAGTGGTTGGTCATATAGGATATCAGTGGTTGGTCATATAGGATATCAGTGGTTGGTCATGTAGGATATCTGTGGTTGGACATGTAGGATATCATTAGTTGGTCATGCAGGATATCAGTAGTTGGTCATGTAGGATATCAGTGGTTGATCATGTAGGAATTCAGTGGTTGGTCATGTAAGAGATCAGTGGTTGACCATGTATGATATCATTGGTTGGTCATGTAGGACATCATTGGTTGATCATGTAGGATATCAGTGGTTGGCCATGTGGGATAACAGTATTTGGTTATGTAGGATATCAGTGGTTGCCCATGTAGAATATCAGTGGTTAATCACGTAGGATATCAATGGTTGGTCATGTAGATTATGAGTGGTTGATCATGTAAGATATCAGCGGTTGGTCATGTAGGGTATCAGTGTTGATCATGTAAGGGATCAGTGATTGGTCATGTAGGATATCAGTGGTTGATCATGTAGGATATTAGTAGTTGGTCACGTAGGATATCATTGGTTGCTCATGTAGGATATGAGTTTTGGTTATGCGTTGTATATTGCTTAATCATGGGTTATTATCACAAATGTTAATCATATTTCTAAGTTGGTAATAATATGCATTTTGCAAAGAAGTTACGCTAGTGTATCTAGTCTCTTCGTACTTGTGATTCTGAAATGGTAACGAAAAGAATGTCGTAGTTATTCTGTAACTATCAGCTGTGAAGTAGCAGACTTTGTCCTTTTACTCTGAGGGAAACCTCATGTTTAATAAATTCATATGGCTTAATTGTGCTATTAAATCATAGGTTTATCTCAGTTGGAACCTCTTACATGTTTTACCAGCCTGACCTTCGTCGAAATATTAACATGATTTATCTTTCTGTCTGTTGCAGGTATGTTCTGAGTCATGGACGTGGTCCTTGGTGTAGAGATAGACCAACCTGAGGCTCTAGGAGGCAGGATCGACTGCCATTAATGCCATATGCTGCCTAAGCTGGCGAAACCCGGTGCCTCGACCTAACTGGGTCTGAGAACCTGATATTTTCTCGTCCTGACTGAAGGTCTGTAGTTCAGGAGCACTGACAAAGGTAAGTGATAGGATATAATCGACTCGAAGTGGCTGTTGAACATCATTATCTCTATTTTCACTTCTCATAAGGTGAACCAGGTACACAAGAGCTCTGAAAGCCACCCACACATATCCTCAACCCATCCTGGTGGACAGCCAGACCTGAAATTACTCTCCCCTTGGGAGCGATAGATTTCAGACTGAACGCTACCACTCTTGTCGTCTTGATAGGGTTGGTGAGCGTGGTTGCGAATTTACTGCATTATGACAAGTGACAGAAATAGTGCCACTGGTGGTTGCACATATTGCGTTATGACAAGTGACGGGAATAGCGACGCTTGACTCCACATATTGGATTATAAGGAAAGCACAGCTACCATTGTGAAACCAGATGCCAGAAGTTTTATTAGCAATTTTCGCCGATATGTCTGTCATATTGTTCGACACTGAAAGGGTTAAAGTAATGTAAGGCCTGACTGTACGAAGGTGAAACAAACTACCACACCTACACTAGGCTTTTTACATTTTCAGTTACCACATTGATCTGATATGTTCAGTGAGAGAATCATCTCCATCTTTATCCTCTACCAACCTCCTCTGCAAATTCCGTAAGACTAACAATTTTCCTCATTACATCTATCTGTTTCATTGTATGTCTGCCTCTCCTCCTTGTACCATCTACTGTACTGCTGTATATCTTTACGACCATTGGTCATTTGTTTGGCGTTCTACGCGGCCATACCATCTGGCCAACTGTTATGCGTTCTACGCGGCCATGCCACCGGAAGAGACTTTCGTCCTTGTGTCTTTCCTATTATGCCATCACACCACAAACATCCTCCTCATATCTTTACTCTTTACTCCATCTGTCTTGTTTATTCTAACTCTACTACGTCAATTGTTCGTCTCTGTTTCCATCATTTTTCATCAATCTCGACGTGCATAAACTTAGGTTTAACATCCACACATCAGAGACGGGACAAGAATTCCCTCATGCAAAGTATTTCTGCACTCGACGTTTCAGTTTTCCCCAACTCACCTCCCACATCTTTCGGCACACGTTCAATTCAGCTGCCACCCAGAGGGAGCCTGGCTCTCGTGTGGGCCGGGTGGGATAAGCCCAACCCCGTAGGTCCAGTGCTTAGGTTCCCTCATTATGGCGGGCCGCCCTAGCGCACAGGGCCCTGGCACCTCCTGAGTTGTACGGAGGTTTAATCTTAAAAAACAACTTGCATAACTCTACTCTTAGCTTATAAGCTCGCCCACCACCATCTATATTCCTGAATAGGTCTTCAACATGTGAACTGATCTCACGCTGTGATCTCCCATTTTTCAAAAACTCTCATTTTAGTTTTGTTCTTCTTCAGTATTAGTATTCTCCTATGTACGGCAGTGAAACTGGCAACAATTCAGTCCAACAGTTACTTTGATGTAGTAAAGACATTTGTATCATCCGCTTATAGCAGCTGTGGCTATTTCCACTCTTTTCTCCGTGATTGGTTATCATTACACCGCAATCACCTTGCATCGTTGTCATCCTGCATTTAATGGGTGATTTCGTTTAATTCCGTAAAATTTAGTGAATGTTTATGGGAAACCATTAATGGAATTAGTCAGATGCCAGTGTAAACCTCCCGTGATGTACGTTAAACTAGTAACGTCGAACAGCTGTTCCGCCATGAAGTAATAATGGGGTAATTAATAATGATATTTGCTGCTGCTTAAAGGTAGGTTAGAATACATGTGTTAATTGCTGGTTTCGGTTGCATCGTTATGTTCATCTGCAAACTACCTTTACGCCGCAATTCATGACACTTTTTCGAAAAAAAGATTTAAATTTGATCTCCTCTCAAGCTGGGAGACATGATCATGGAGGGAATAAGAAGCCTACATGAAAATATCCTCGAGATCATATGAAAAAGGTTGATGATAAGCGGTTGTGTTCGCAGGCATTAGGTATGCAGGATCGACTGCCATTAATGCCATATGCTGCCTATGCTGTTCCTCCTCCCCTAGGA
>JAUUDZ010053084.1:0-21019 GCA_032361705.1 Panulirus versicolor | reverse complement strand
GGCTGGCCAATAAATGGGCACCTGGCTTAGGCTTAGGTGTGTGTGTGTGATTACTACTGGGGTGTGGGTGTCATGTGTAAAGAATTTTACACTTGCCTCATTTCTTAACACTATAAATGTTTTATATCTTTACCCCTCTGTGTGTGTGTGTGTGTGTGAAATTACTTAAGGAGTCCGATTTCTTGTAGAGTCTTTACTATCATACTTCTTAAATTCATATATGCTGTTTGCATTAACCATGCCTTCTGTCATAGTATTCCACGCCACCACTCTTATACTTTAAAAGTTCTTCCCATCACTTTTAATAAGTTTCTTAATAGCATGCTATGTCCTCTGGTTGTCCTACCTCTACATCTTTTTAGGAACTGCTCACTGTCTGCTTCATCATTCCGGTTTAAAAACTTAAAGGTTGTGATCATGTCACCCATCACTCTTTTCTCTTCTAAGGCCAACAAATCTAAAGCTTCCAGCCTTTCACTAAGACTCTATCTGTGTATATCTCTGATGCCTGTTCCTTCCTGGAACTCCCATCAAGGGGTGGCCATGGCAAAAGAATCTGCACTTATCCCTGTCTTTACATACCTCCCTTGCATACATATTCCACAGTTTCTCTCCCCTCAGTATTTCTCCAACCTATTTGCCTAGATCACAGGTGATCTTCCTCTCACACCAACCCCTTTAACTGTGCTATCATAAACTCTCGTTGTAAACTCACAGTCTTGCATTCTTTCCACATGACCAAACTACCTCAAAGTATTACATTTCACCGACTCTACCACCCTACAATTCATTCCCTTTGCATTCCCTGCCATACCAAATCTCTTTTACACTTTCATTTCTTTCTTCATTCCATCTGGTCACACCACATGCTCTTCTCAAATAGCTCATTTCCACTGCCTGAATTCTTGACCTCTGTGACTCATTCCATGTCCATGTTTCAGCTGCACAGGTCAGGGATGGGAGGACTATGCTGTCCCTTAATCCTCTCTTCACTTCCATACTTACCTCTCTACTCTTCATTATTCTATTAAGGAACACAATGACTTTACTACCCTGTACTGCTCTCTCTCTCTTATCTCTCCTTCTGTAACACCAAACTTACCCAAGACAGCTCCTAAATACTTAAGTTCTCTCACCTCTTCCAATATTTCTTCCCCATATTTAGAACACAGTTCAGTACACTTTCTTCTTTCACTCTAGAGCATTTTGCAAAATCTATATCTTCAACTCTGTTTCCTTTCAAATACCATTATTTTACTTTTACTCAACTTTACCTTCAATTGACTATGCTTATACACATCATAAAATACACTCATAACCGTCTGCAACTCCCCTCACTCTCAGCTAACAACTTATTATCATCCAAAAACAGACTTGTTACAAGTTCACCATACCTACCCACCACACTCCATCTATGCACCTCCATTCCCTAGTTTAGCTTTCACCGCTTTTATCACGCCATCCATATATATATGTTAAAAAGCCAGTGGCATCACATAGTCCTATCTCACACCCACATGTACACTGAAACTTTCATTCAACTCTCCACCCATTCTTATCCATGCATTTGCTACTCTATAGAAGGATTTCTCACCACCCAACAGTTTTCCCCTATCCCAAATATTCTTAAAACTTCTCATAAAGCATTCCCCTCAACTCATTTTCCCCAGACCCATAAAAGCTGCTTACAGCTTCTTACCTTTCACATGATACTTTTCCAGTCATTTTCATAAAAAAATCTGATCCCCACATCCCTCTACCTTTCCTAAAACTCCTTACTCCTCAATTATTCTGCATTCAGTCACTTCCATCATTTTTGCACAAATTTTTCTTGGTATACTTAACAGATTTATTCCCCTATACTTGCTACATACATCCTAAGCACCTTTTCTTTGAATAAAGGAACAGTAATAGCTTTCACCCGATCCTCAGGCACGACCTTCTGTCTCCATGCTAAATTACATATCAAATGCATCCATTCTATTGCACTTTATCCTCTATACTTTGCATTTCAGCCATTATCTCATCCACTCTAGGTGCCTTTCCTACCTTCAACCTCATTATCCTCCTTCTTGCCACAGGTCCATGCACTTGTATCCTTTTCCTTCCATCCTCCAATTCCATACATGTAACAAGTGTGGCCTCACCTTCTCCCACATTCATTAGTTCTTCAAAATACTCTTTCCATCTTCCTTTTACTTCTTCCTTTTGATACAGCGACTCCCCTTCCTCACTTCTCACACTAACAATTCTATTCTTACATCTACCTCTTTCCTTTATCATCTCCTTTCAGTACAATTTCTTATTTTCTCTAAACTTGCCCCACAACTTTCTTACAAAATCTTCGTGTACCCATTCTTTGCTTTCCTCCATCAACCCCTTAACTTTCTGCTTATACTTCTTATATTCTTCCCACCTCCTTTGCTGAACTTCCACTGGTACATTCCTTTCAAGCAATCTACTATATGCCTTTTCCTTCTCTTCCACTGTATTTCTAATCTCATCCATCCATCATGCATTTCCCTCTTTATTCTTATATCTCAAAACCTGATATCTAACTACTAACTCTGCAACTTTTAAGTCTTTCTTCAAGCATTTTAAACATCTCATTCACACTTGACTGCATCTTACATTTACTGCCCTTCCATTTAAACTTTGTCATCCACCTTTCCTACTCCTTGCATTCTTCTTGCTTACCAACACTTTTACTCCATTCTTCTGTTCACAATACCTCCATGAACCCCATGAACCATGAAATGGTCAGTCTGCAAAGAATCCTCTCACAACTCAAGCATCTAGCACAGCCTTTCTCAACCTATCCATTCACTATCACACAGTCAATCAAACCATTTTGTTCTTCTCTTCCATCATTTCTCATCCATGTATACCTGTGGATCCTTGTGCTGAAAAAAAAGCGTTTATAAGGAAGTCATCCTTCTTGACACAGACATCCATAACTCTCATTCTCATTTACTCCTGTCACTCCCCATTTTCCAGCTATCTCATCAGTTTCATCACATCCTCCCTTCACAGTCATATCACCCATTGCAACCACCTTTCTCTCCTTATCAAAACTATTTATACAATGATTCATATTTCTCCAGAAATGATTTCTTTCACCATTACCTTGCACAGTCTTCATATTCACAGGCGCATATATACATACCCATGCATTCTTCACAATTCCAATTTTTCCTTTCACCCATACGATTTTCAATCCAATCTATCCATGCTCTGACACTCTCCCATACTCACAGAGATACCTCAATTGGACATCTTTCTTTCCCTCTTCCCTAATAATTTTGCACATCCTTCTTTCCCTCCTCCCTGATAATTTTTTTTCATTCCCATCCATACCACTCCTTCTAAGACCTCACATAACTTGCACTCATCATTTTCATTTTATTCCATACACCAACTCCAAGGATATGGGTTTCCCTGAACCCAGCACATCCAAACTATTTCTTTTAAATTTCTCAACAAGCTCCTGCCTTTTACTCTCACCAATCATTCCATTTACATTCACTGCCATCGCCCTAAATCACTCATCCCCTTTACTTCCTGACATGACAGGTTGACTCTAGTGCCATTTCTTAGCCTTTTGTGCCTCACCCTTGACAGGCCAGTAGCAGAGGGCAACTACAGTGCAGTGTTTCCTGGAGGCAAGAGGGTTCCTAAACTGTTTAAAAAGTAAAACCCCAGTACACCTTAAGTGTCTGTCTATTTCTAAACCCCAGCACACCTTAAGTGTTTGTCTATTTCTAAACCCTAGCACACCTTAAGTGTTTGTCTATTTTTTAAAAAACTATTAGTGCCCTGATGTAGTTGGGCAGTGCCTACCCTTCTCTTCTAGCCCTAAGGGTGTAATAACAAAGTCACCAAGAGAAGCAGGGTGAGACATGAATAAAATGTGTTGAGAGTAAATGTGAATAAAAGCAAGGTTATTAGGTTTAGCATGGTAGAGGGACAAGTTAGTTGGGGTGTGACTTTGCAATGAGAAAACTGGAGGAAAGAAGTCATTTAAATACCTAAGTGTAGACATGGCAGCAACTGGAATCATGGAAGCAAAAGTGAGCCATACGTTGAGTGAGGGGGTAATGGTTCTAGGAATGTTGAAGAATGTGTGGAAAGGGAGGTCATTATCTGGGAGAGCACAAATGGGTATGTTTCATGTTGTATGGATGCAAGACATAGGCTATAGATGAGGATGTGCACAGGAGGGTGTATGTGTTGAAACTGAAATATTTGAAGACTAAGGGTGTGAGGTGGTGTGATTAAGTAGGTAATAAAATGGTAAGACAGAGATGTTGAGATAAAAAGAGTATGGCTGGGAAAGCTGAGGAGGGTGTGCTGAAATGGTTGGACATATTAAGAGAACGTGTGAAAAGAGGTTGACAAAAAGGATACATGTGTCAGCACTGTTAGAGACAAGAATGGGGAGACCAAGGAGATGAAAGGATAGAGTGAAAGAGATTTTGAGTGATGGGGGGCGTAAATGTGAAGGAGGGTGAAAGGCATGCAAGGAATAGAGTTAATTTTAACGATGTGGCTTACAGGGGTCGATGTGCTATTAATGGACTGAACCATGGCATGTGAAGTGGCCAGCTGAAACCATGGAAAGGTCTATAGCACCTGGTTGTGGACAAGGGGCTGTCGTATCAGTGCATTGCACAAAACAGCAGGGGAACGGACAGAAGTGAATGCAACCCTTTCTTCATCTGTTCCTGGCCCTTCCTTGCTAATGCAGAAAATTAAAAAAAAATGCCTAGTATGCTCCTATTCTAAGCCTCCGATTTTTGCAATTTTGAGTTGTAATCCTCATCTAAAAAGGGTGATGTTAAAAAAGTGTCGCTTAACTCATGCTGTGGCACAACATGCACCTCCTCTCCCCAGTGCAGCTAGATAAAATGAAGTGGTGAAAATCTAAATTGAGACATTACCTGCAGATTACATGTAACACATCTTAAAAAACTTTAAAACAACAAAAATATATGAATATAATACCACCTACATGCTACATAAAAAATTATAATTTCACCCCAAAGGACAATGGAGAAAAAGGGGTACTGTGCAACTGTTTACACTGCACCTACTGATATACAAACAAATTTGTTTTAAGACCAAAGTTACCTATACTGCAAATGTTCACAATCAAGAGTATAAAACATACACAAGCAACTACAAAACAATGCAAAAATCAATTCAGTATCATCTTACTTATGTGGCTGGTTCTAAGTGGTGGTAGAGATGGTGGGTAGAGAGATTATGCATTAAATCTTCAGACATCCCATGTGCGGTTTCAAGGCTGCTATTGGAATTGTATGCTCTCAAGTTAAAAAATACTCTTCCCAACACTTTTCATATGATCTACTGATCATACAGGTGGGGTTGTACCACAACAGAAATTGGGTGACATCATAAACAAAGAGTAGCGATCAATGGTCATGCTTCATATTAGTTAGACTTAACAAGTAGTGTGCCACAAGACTATGTCCCAGAACGAGATCTCTTACTCATATATACTGCAAAATGGGCTGTATTGTAAGATACCAAAAATTACTGATGATATTAACTGTTATATGGTTGAAAGGCATGGGTTATAGATTGGGTTGTATGGAGAAGGGTAAATGTGTGGGAAATGAAATGTTTGAGGTGGTCTGATAGAGTAAGTAAAGAAAGGGTAAGAGAGATGCGAGAAAATATAAAGAGTGTGTGTGGTTGAGAGAGCAGAAGAGGGTGTGTTAAAATGGTTTGGACATACGAAGAGAATGAGTGAGGAGAGATTGACAAAGAAGATATATGTATCAGAGGTAGAGGGAACAAAGAGAAGCGAAAGACCAAATTGGAGGTACAAGGATGGAGTGAAAAGATTTTAAGTGATCAGGGCCTGAACATACAGGAGGGTAAGAGGCATGCAAGGAACAGAGTGAATTGGAACGATGTGGTATACCGGGGTTGACATGCGGTCAATGGACTAAACTAGGGCATGTGAAACATCTGAGGTAAACCATGGATAGGTCTGTGGGGCTGGGATGTGGATAGGGAGCTGTGGTTTCGGTGCATTACACGACAGCTAGAGATTGAGTGTGAATGAATGTGGCCTTTTTTGTCTGTTTTCCTGGTGTTACCTCACTGAAACGGGGTAGTGATGCTGTTTCCTGTGGAGTGGGATAGCGCCAGGAATAGATGAATGCAAGCAAGTATAAATATGTACATGCGTATATATGTATATGTCTGTGTATTTATATATATGTTTATGTGTATTTGTTGATATGTATATGTATGTATATATGTATTTGTTGATATGTATATGTATGTATATGTGCATGCATGGGTGTTTTTGTATATATATATATATATATATATATATATATGTGTAAATGTGTGGATGGGCCATTCTTTGTTTCCTGGTGCTACCTTGCTGATGCAGGAAACAGCGATCAAGTATAATGAATATGTAAAATATATGTATGTATATATATAGTTTTTTTCCTCTTTACAGGAAATAGAGTTCTTTGTGACATAAGTGAGCAAAGTCAGTGGTGGACTGCAGTGAGGGACAAGTTAGTAGCCTCAACACAACCATACCATGCCTTTGTAGCAGCACTTCTTTGTCGGGGTGTTCATGCCAACCTTGAATTAGACTTCCAGCGCTCTGCTGAACAAGAAATAAAGGATATTAAAAACACACTACATAGTGAAGTTGAAAATGAGAACCAAACTGTTGTCATGTATCCTTCCTTAAATGATTGGGAAGATTTATCCATGGAGATGGTAGAATGGAATTTGGTGTTATGGCAATTGGAATGCTTAATGCCCCTAAGTCAGCTTTTGTCTTTGCTGCCACCCAATGGACCAGGAAGACAGCCAAAACTAGAGGTCTCAGTTAAAGACCTGCTCGACAAGGGTAAAGGTATGTTTCACTCCTCAATAGGAATGTCATCAAATTTGCATGAATGTAGCCCTTAAAATGTTGTCATCATCAATTAATCATGCACATTTCAATTCTGTTATTGTCAGTCAATGATTTAATGGTTTCTGTCCTCATTCAAATTCTTAGCTATTGTATACTCCACAAATTATCCATAGATATCAAGAAAACTTTTTCCACCTTGGCTGGCAAACATAACACATGCCTCAGGCACCCATATATATCATAAAAGATGTATATTACACAAGCTTCCACTTGCTGTCCTCAAGTAAATCACCAACTAAGAAAATTTGGTAAGTTTTTGAATGCTCAAACAATTACCATAGTATTATTTCTTATCTTTTTGTCAATGAAATAATCATAAACATAATTTAATGATGTAATAACGATTTGCTCACCATTTAGAGGGATTGTCAGAAAGATCCTAGTAAGGTTGGGGGGATGTAGAACAGAGGAAAAAAAACAAAAGAAAATGGGGAAAGTTTAGTAGAGAGAAGTATACAAGTGAAAGGAAAGTTTACTGCAAAGTTGTACAAATTTCAGTCACAGATAGTTAGAGGAAATTCAGTTTGTGCTATTCTTTTACATAAGTGGAAAGTATTAATGAAATGTAGATTAGATATGTATTGAAATACAAAATTGGCTGCATCTCTTAGGCTATGATGTCAAGAATATAAAGGCTTTTTTTCCTCTGCAGGCTTTGTTGCTGAGCTGGTAGCTAACTGGTTTATTGGCTCTGGCTTGCCCTTATCCACAATTGAAGTGCTCCTCAAGGAGCAAGACAAACTCATTAAAACAAGGGAATTAAAATCCATGGAATTTGATGATGACACAGAGATAGTGGAAGATGATTTGAGTGTTCATGATAAAAAAGTTACTGCAGAACTGGGTGAGCAAGATTCTGCCACTGAGGAAATCAGAAGTAAGTATTCAGTAAAATATTGAAAAGTGACCACATGTGCCATTATAGATGACTCATGCTGTAATTTCTTGAACATAAATCCCTTGATGTTATGATGTCTGCTGAGAGTAAAGAGGAGTTGCAGAAGGTTGTAAGTCTGTTTTATTATGTGTGTAAGTATAGGCAGTTGAAGGGAAATGAAAGTTAAAGTCCCATAGTAGAATAATAAAGGGTAAAGGTGTAAGCATGACATGAAAGTGAAGAAAGGATTAAGGAACAGTATAGTCCTCCTGACCCTGATCTATTCAGCCAAGACATGGACATGGGATAAGTCATAGAGGTCAAGAATCCAGACTTTGGAAATTATGTATTTGAGAGGAGCGTGTTGATTGACTATATTGTATGAAGAAAGTGATGAGGGGATGGATGAAAAATTTGGTATGGCAGGGAATGCAAAGGGAATGAATTTTGGAGTGGTAGAAAGGGGCATGAGTAAATTGTTTTAAATGGAGTAGGGAAACCATTAAAGTTGTATGATGTTAATGTGATTATTAAATGTTTTATGGGACACTATGTGAGATGAGTGCAAAGTGGGTTGATTGTAGTCTGATATTCAGCCTTGAAGAAACAGAATGGAAGTTGCCATGTTTTGTGTATGCAGACGTTGCTCTTGTTTGCTGAATAAGAAGAGAATTGGATGAATTGGTGGGCTGATTCAGTGATATATGTAGAATGAGGGTACTGAAAGTGAGTAAGAATAAAAGTAAGATGCTAGTTTTTGAGAGGGAATGGAGGTCATATAATATGATCACTTTGCTTGGTAAAGAATTAGAAGTTTTGGTTAAGTTTGAATATTCAAGTAGTGAAGCTCAGTAAGGATGGTAGTGAGAAAGCTAAAATTGAAAGTAAAGTTATGCTTAGGAGAAAATCTGGGTGTGCACTAAAGATCTGGTGATTTTAAACATAAAGTGTGCAAGAAGCTTGCACAAATAGTGATGTATGGCTGTGAAGTTTAGAAAGTATAGGTCAAGATAGGTGAGAAGAGCAGTAGAGATGAATAGTTTCCACAACATAGTTGCAACTAAGGGGATAGATTGGATAGATAGAATGAAGATATGAGAAGGTTATGTAGTGTGAAAAGTCATTAGAGAGGCACATGGATGGGTCTTATGATGCTTTGTTTAAGAAGATATATTGTTCTAGAATAAAAGATTATAATGGTATGGTTAAAAGAGGTTATACTATATTAGAAGGACAGTTATGAGGAGGAGAGGTAGCCCACAGTGGTAAGAGAAATGGTTAGGACAAGGGATATTCAAACTTGATTATTAGAGGAGTGTTTCAGAATTGATGCCTTGGAAGCATTTTGTGAGTGGAGGTGATTTTTGAAGACCTGGGTCTCAATTGATGAATCAACTGGCTGTGTAAAGTGAATGAGTAAGAAATACTTTTATAAGTGTGGAAATTATTGTTTCACTTTAAAATGTAGGGCACAAATTTAGGATGTGTGTGAGTTATGTTGTGGACAGTCTGTGTACCTAATCCATTCCATTAAACGGGATGGAAAATTTTGCATCTGACAGGGAAGGACAAAATTGAGGTAATACAAGAAGTAATGTAAGAGGAAATGATTATGCAAGGTGAGAGGCAAGTATGAAGGAATGTGGTATATTACTTACAACATTTTTAACGCAGTCTCTGAGTGAGTCATCTTTGAAAGTGGATATCTTGATACCTATATGTGAGTAGATCTTTCTGTGTATCCATAGCATGGATTGCTTTTCTTTTATGTGAATCAAGGTGATGCTTGTGAAATCTCTGCCAAAACTGTACCTGAAAAGTATACCATTGCCTAAGTGATGCACTCAACAGTGATATGTAAGATGATTACTT
This sequence comes from Panulirus versicolor, assembly GCA_032361705.1. NCBI lineage: Eukaryota > Metazoa > Arthropoda > Malacostraca > Decapoda > Palinuridae > Panulirus > Panulirus versicolor. The sequence continues at coordinate 11,294 of JAUUDZ010053084.1, read as the reverse complement.
GATGTTTGAGAAACACATTTCACATCTGTGCATCACAGAAGAGACAAGCACTCTATATCATGCAAGCTTCTTGTCTGTCCTAATTTTTTCCGATTGACAGTTTGCATCCATAGTTTTCCCATGCTTGAATCCACTCTCACTTTAAGCTCTCCAACCACCAGTTTTATTGAGGAGTCCAAACTCAAGGCTGTATGTGACACCTTCACTAGTGTCATTTGAACAAAGGGCTCCTCTGTATATGTCATATATATATATGCAGAACCATTATGTACATCACTCATACCACATCTTGATGTCATATTTTCCATGATGCATAATTTATTATGCATCATGGTGTTGTCATATCTCTGAATCGTCATGCTTACAGCAACCGAAGTAGCTATAGTAGGGTGAAAAGTATATGTTAACTTTGGCTGGGAACAATCGATCATATGGTGAATCTAGTCTGCAACAAGAATATTAACTGCACGGTTAGGAAGTGTGGTCATATAACTAATTCTGACAGATTAATTAGTTATTTTCTTGTTTTGGGTTTTTATACATAAGTGTCTTAAAGATTATAGTATGCTTTTACCAGTTTTTACTCCAGTTATGTATTAGTGTTTCACAGAATGATATCAGGTTGATTGTCATTTTATGACAATTAAAGGTATGTTTTCGTATCTAATCTAAGGGGGGAAATATTTTGAAAGTCTATTGCAAGATTTAAAATGTACATAAGCATGAGTGAATCTGTGAAAGATGAAATGTTTGTTAATTTTACTGCAATCAGTGACTTTCCATAAAAGTTCTTGAATTATGTAATGGCTCCACTGGAATTAACTTAGTTCCATTTGTAGGATTGTTGAAAAGAGTTGGTGAAAAGTTTCCACATTCCATGGTGGGTGATTCACTTTTCACAAACATGGCATGGGAACTTGCAGCAACATGGCACAAGACTCCAGATGATACCAGTATGCTCTCCCAAGCTATTGCTCACATCATTAGAATAAACAATTCTCACATCAGACATGGTATGGCACCATAGTATGTTTTGCATTCTTAGTCATCAGGAATGGGTGCTCTGAATATGATGTCCATTGAATATGAAGATTTTTATGTACATAATTTGTTGGAGGTATATTCTGTTATGAAATGACTGTTTATAGATTTTTGAGATATTTATATTTGAAAAAGACAGGTTAGATTCATAAAGTGACACTGTAAGTAATGAATTGATTATAATATAGGAGTTAAAATGTAATGATTTTATTAAATTTCTTGGATTGTTTAACTGAAGTGAACATTCTCGTGAATCAGTTTTGAAATATTGATTTACCACTTATTGTTTATTTCAGGTGTATCTCTGATGATATGGGAGACATGGGTGTGTCTTTATGTTCAGATTGCTTCAAGTTTAATGGAGAAGGTTGGACGTCTTCCAAAAGACCGACTTTGTCGTCGTGATTTGGGTCTTAGTGAACATAGTTTATCACTTATGTTCCAGGCTGCTTTAGGATTACTTGAGCAAATTATGGATGTAAGTTATTTTGATAGGAATGTAGGGAGTTTCTTACCTATGGCCTTGAATTTTAATGAACGTTTTCTTTTGTTAATAGATGACATTTTTGCCTTCTATCCCAAAGGCTTTGGGTTATAGTCACAGTCCATGCCTCACATCCATACACAAGAATATGTTGTAAGATAAGTTGATGAATAGATTTTTTGGCTTTCTTATCACATTTTGATTTTTCATGAGAGGGTAAAAAGATAAAGTTATTGCTGCATTTTTCCATTTTTTAAGTGACTGTCAAGGCACTAGCAAAATATAGAATCAATCAAAGGCCATCTTGGGAGAAAGGAAATGTCATGGCACTAACAAAATACAAAATCAATCATATGCCATCTTGAGAGAAAGGAAAACTAAGAGAAAAGTAAGGTAGAAACTATTAGAGTTTTGTAGGTGTTAGTAGACCTGACTTTTAAACCTTCCCTAAACTAAGAACCCTATTTTGGACAGAGTATGATAAATCTTTTCACTTATATCAGTAATTGCAGGACATAGCAGTAAATATTTCCCTAGTTTCTACGCACGCAGACCTTTTGTGCTTCAGAATCTATCCTAGATGCCATCCTTATCTAAATATTCCTGTAAGTGCACCATGATAGTACAGGCAAAGTTTATTTAAACTTGTTTTATTTATGTTAACTTTATTGTGTATCTTTACAGGCAAATGTTGTTTGTGAAGTAGAAAAGCCATTGGTTTTGACAGCAGATAGATTCTGGTGTAGCCAAGAGGGTTCTCCAGCACTGGTAGAGTTAACTATCATGCAGAAGATGACCTGCTATGATTTAGTAAATCATCATTACCAGTTAGTTTCGGTCCTCTTCCTCATTGCCCAGCATAACCTCAAAGCAGCAAGGGCTCTGTCCTGTTTTGATGGCAAGGTAAGAGTTGATTTGTTAAAAATACTTGGTCCAGAGTTTTTGCATATCTGTAGAGTTATGCACTCGGTCACAACTAATCACAGAATATATGGCATGTATTGCTTCACTGATTTTCATTTGATGTTTTTATCACAGTCCTCTTGTTTTCCTGTGTGGTGATTACTTCTAACAAGTACCCATTTTATATAGGAAGGACTACCTGAATAATTTCCATGGAAATATTCAAAGAACACCCTGGTGAGAATCAGTAGGTATGGTAATTGCACTTTCGCCAATCTTTGTGTAGTCAACCATACATTATTTTCTTCCAGTGACCAGTCTGGGAGGTATTTCTCACTTATTGCTTGTCTTCAGAAAAAATTGGATGGTGTGGGCTGGTCCAAGACTGAAATTTTCACAAAGACCATTGGTGTATCCTTTAAATTTGAGGACAGCACATTGCCTTTTAGGTACTTAATGAGTGTATGTATGATGAATTCAGTAGAAACCATCACTTTACCTAATACGAAGTGATGCTTTGAGAATCTTTAATGTTGTATGATTAGATATTAATGCAGCTTGGCCATTTAATTAGATATGAATCCAGTGTTCTAACATTAGGGGGATTCATTTGCTGATCACCATCAGTCCATATTCCTGCCACCACATTTCTTACATGGATTTGTATGGTTGATAAGATAGTCTTACAATAATCATGAGACACTAAAGAGGAAGTTGCAATAATTTTGAGTGTGAATGCAGCACCACTGAGTGTGGTTTGTTTTTTGATATAATGATTTTAGTAAAAGTCAATGTATGATTGACAAGAACATTTATGAACTTTGTTACTGTGTTTAGATTATTTATGCTTTATGATTTTTGAATGCTTCTTAATTTACCTACATAGTAGCAGCTACAAGTAGAGTATTTGTCAACTGAAAATCTACTTAATGAAAGATCTGAGCATCCAAGTTCCTGCTGCTATATTTACAAAGTTCTGTGGTCTCTGATACTTGACCAATGACCGATGAGGGTTAAGTGCCAGTCTTCAAGAGTTGACCCTTGGTTCAAAACTTTTGAATCAAAATGTTTAACATATGATTTGTCATTAATACATTAGATTATATTTTTCATATATTTTACCACACAGCTGTCACCTATAGGTTCTTACCTAATGCATGGACAAATGATTATCTACCTACTAGAATTTAAGAGAAAATAGCTGAAAGATGGAATTCTTAAATAGCTCATAATTGTCTTCCTTTCAGATAATTCAAATTGTAATTGAAGAATGATATGGTAGATTGTATTTTCCATGTATTTCCTGTACACAGATATCTCAAGTTGGTTCTTACCTGACTCAATAATTAATGATAATTTATATATCCAGAAAAAAAAGTGAAAATGTGTGTATAAATGGAAATGCTTCAGAGAAAAGAAATGCTTGGGATCTCAGGGAGGCTAGCATTGCCTTCATCTAGAAACATTCATCTTATACTTAGTGAATTGATTGAGTGAATTATCTTTGAAATATAATTTTTCTTTTCATTTCTCTTTCGTAGGTTCTTATCTAACACATGAATTGATAATCATCTATATATTGATAAAGATATGGGGGAAAATAGCTGAAAGATGGAATTGTTACGTACCTTGTGATTGCCATTAGTTCAAAAATTTTTATGATGCAGTAAATTATGTTTTACATATATATTTTTTGTAGACAGCTCATTTAGTAGGCTCTTACCCATTGCATGACTTAAGAATTATCTACACATTCAGTAATATTTAGAACATTTCTAAAAGCTTTGGGATTCTCACACATTTTGCTTCTGCTTTTTGTTAGAAATATTCAACTTATGCACATGGTAAATGATATGGTAAATTATATTTTTCATATAGTTTTTTGTTCACAGTTCTCAAGAGATCATTACTTAACTCATGAGCTAATGATAATTCACGTATTCAGAAAGATAGTATTGATAATAGGTATGCTAATGAAAGTGCCTTTGATCAAACACATCAGCTCATACTCAGTGAATGTTATGGTAAACTTTATTTATCATATATTTTCTGCACATTACTCTTCAGCAGGTTCTTACATGATACATGTATGAACACCCACATATTATGTTTTATATATTATACTTGATCACTGTTTCCTGCATCAGGGAGGTAGCACCAGGAAAACAGACAAAAAAGGCCACATTCGTTCACACTCAGTCTCCAGCTGTCATGTGTAATGCGTCGAAACCACAGCTCTCTATCCATATCCACGCCCCACAGACCTTTAAATGGTTTACCCCAGACGCTTCACATGCATATGAAGGAGAAACCGCGATTCACTAGTTCATATGATTTTGTTTAACATGTAATTTTTTCTGTACATGCGGCACTACATTTTTCAAGGAGACAATCCACCTCATCAGGTGCAAACAATTAATAAAGTTTTCTAAATCCCACAAAAATTCTGCCTATCCTCTGCCATTCAAACTTACATCCCAATCAACTTGTCCCTCATAACCTTGCCCTTATTCACAGTTACTCTCAACTTTTTCCTTTCACACACTTTTCGAAATTCAGTCACCAACTTCTGCAGTTTCTCAGCAGAGCTGTATCATCGGCAAACAACAACTGACTCACTTCCCAGGCCCTCTCATCCGCAACAGACTGCATACACACTTCTCTCTCTCTCTAAAACTCTTGTATTTACCTCCCTAACCACCTACTTTCAAAAACAAATTAAACAACCATGGGGGACATCACACACCCCTGCCGCAGACCGACATTCTCTGAGAACCAATCACTCTCTTCTCTTCCTACTCGCACACATGCCTTACATCCTTAATAAAATCTTTTCACAGCTCCTAGCAACTTACCTCCCACACCATATACTATAGATCTATAAATACCACATACAAATCCATTTGTTTTTCTAAATATTTCTCACACACATTCTTTAAATTAAACACCTGATCCGCACATCCTCTACCACTTCGGAAACCACACTGCTCCTCCCCGATCTGATGCTCTGTACATGTCTTCAACCTTTCAATCAGTACCCTCCCATGCAACTTTCTAGATATGCTCAAGAAAGTTATACCTCTGTAGTTTGAACACTCACCTTTAATAATAACCTTGCCTTTGTATAGTGGCATTATACATCTATTCCACCATTTCTCAGGCACTTCATCATGATTCATACGTACATTGAATATCATTACCAACCAATCAACAACACAGTCACCCTTTCTTAATAAAGTCAACTGCAATACCATCCAAACCCGCTACCTTGCCGCATTTCATCTGCAAGTTTTTCACCACCTCTTCTCTCTTTACCAAAGCACTCGCCCTGCTTCTCTCAACTTGCATACCATCCCGACCTAAACATCCTGCATCTGCCACTCTGTAATGAAATCATTTAACAATCCTTCAAAATACCCACTTCATCACTACCTGTTATCACTTCTCCATTTGTCTCCTTCACCAATGTTCTCATCTGTTCTCTTGTCTTTCACATATCAATGATTATCTTCTCAAAAAACATTTTTATCCTCCCTCAAGTTTGATGATACTCTATCACCCCAAGTCTCATTTGCCCTCTTTTTCAACTCCTGCACTTCCCTCGTGACCTTCTGCCACTTTCTCTTATCTCCCAGTCATTTACACTCTATCCTTGTAGGTACCACCCAAACGCCTCTCTTTTCGATTTTGCTAGCAGCTTTACTTCATACTATTACTCGATGTTCTTTCTAATCTGACCTACTCCGACGTCTCACATGCCATCATTTCTTCCCTAAATACCAACCGTTCCTAATCCACACCCCTTACTCCATTTCCTTTCAACTTTTGCCATTCTACTCTCACTAATGCCCAACTCGTCAGCAGCTACTGTCAATGATGTCTTCCTCGTCAGCAGCTGCTGTTAATGGTGTCTTCTCCGTCGGGAACTTATACATTCCTTGTCAGCAAGTGCTCTCATTGATGCTTTCCTTGTCAGAAGCTGTTGTCAGTGATACCTTCCTCGTCAGTAGCAACTGTCATAGATACGTGTCTTGTCAGCAGATGCTGTCAATGATACTCCCCTCGTCAGCAGCAATTTTCAATGATGCCTTCCTAGTTAGCAGATGCTGTCTATGACACCTTCCTCGTCAGTAGCAAATATCAGTGATACCTTCCTTGTCAGCAGTTGCTGAGAACGATACCTTCCTCGTCAGCAGCAGCTGTCAATGATACCTTCCTTTTCAGCAGCTCATGTAAACCCGTGCTACTCAAAGGCATGTAAACAAACTGGGTTGCGACGCGCCAGAACACAAACATGGCAAGAGATTGAACCTCGCTGGCCCCAGAAACCTGTGGGACGGTAAGAGCCAGCGCTGTAGCTGAGGGAGGAGGTCCAGGAGAGAGAGAGAGAGAGAGAGAGAGAGAGAGAGAGAGAGAGAGAGAGAGAGAGAGAGAGAGAGAGGTGCGCGCGCAAGATGGGTGTGTCATGGTGACCTGTGACATGTTAGTGGTGGTGGTGGTGGTGGTGGTTAGTGTGGTGATGGTGATGATTAGTGTGATGGTGATGATGGTAAATGTGGAAATGGTGAAAATTAGTGTGGTGATGGTGATGTGTGTGGTAATAGTGTGATTTAGTTGTGATGGCTAGTGTGGTGACGACAGTGCTGAGTATAGTGGTGTGGTGGTGATGGTTAGTGTTGTGATGGTAGTGGCGACGATTGATGTGGTTGTGGTGGTAATAAGTGTGGTGAGCGTGGTGGAGGTGAGTGTAGTGGTAGTGATGGTGTGTCATGTTGATAATACTGAATGGGTTAGTTTAGTGGTGCTAGTGGTGGGACTGTGGTGAATGTAGTGATGGTGGTGGTGGTACGTGTGGTGATATCAGGTGAGTGTGGTGGTGATGGTAAGTGTGGTGGTGGTGGTGGTGGGTGCAGTAGTGGTGGTGTTGGTGAATGTGGTGGTAGTGATCGTGAGTGTGGCGGTGCTGGTGGTGAGTGTGGTGATGATGTGTGTGGTGAATGTAGTGGTGGTGGTAGTGGTAAGTGTGGCGGTGATGATGTGTGTTGGTGGTGTGTGGTGAGTATAGTGGCAGTGATTGTAAGTGTGGTGATATTAATGGTGAGCATGATGGTGGCTGTGATTGTGGTGAGCGTAAGTGTGGCTGTGGTGGTGGTGAGTGTAGCGATGGTAATGGTGGCGTTGATGTGATTGTGATGATAAATGATGTGATAGTGGTGAGTGCAGCGATGGTAATGGTGGCGTTGATGTGATTGTGGTGATAAATAATGTGATAGTGGTGAGTTTGGTGGTGGTAACTGTGGTGATGAGTATGATGGTGGTGCTAAATGACATGATGGTCGGTTGGTGTTTGTGAGTTTGGCTGTAGTGAATGTGTGGTGGTAGGGATTGGTAATAATGTGTGGTGACATTGAGTGTGATGGAGAGTGTGTTGATGGAAGGGGTTGCAGTAATGGTGATATGGTGGTGGTGTGTATGGTGGCTGTCAAATGTGGTGGCAAGTCTGATGATGGTGTAGATGAGGTGGTAGTGGTGGTGGTAGTGGTGGTGACCTTGATGATAGTGGTGGCTGGGTAGTTGGTGATAATAGATGGGCTCAGGGTAAGTCTGACCGTGCCGAGTATGGTGTTGATTGCGGTATTCGTAGTTTGTGTTACTATGAGTGGTACTGAGTGTGGTGAATGTAGTGGTGGTAGAAATGCTGGTGAATGTAGTGATTATGATGAGTGCACTTGGGAAGATGATAAATGTGACGGGGATGATGGCAGTGGTGGTAGAGGTAATGGCTTGTATACTCATAATTTGGTGGCAGGAATGGTGGTGATTGTGAGTGTAATGGTGATGGTGAGTGTGACAGTGGTGATGAGTTTGGCGATATGGGTAGTGATAAGTGTGAGGTGGGTATAATAATGAGTTTGGCGTTGGTGGTGAGTGATTGGATGGTGTTGAGTATGATGGTGATGGAGAGTGAGCATTATGAGCGTAGTGGTGGTGAGTGTAGTGGCGGTATGTTTGGTTGTGATGGCAATGTTGGTGCGTATGATGGTAGAGGTAGTGGTAGTGTTGATGAGCATGGTGGTAGAGATAGTGGTAATGTTAATGAGCATGGTGGTAGAGGTAGTGGTGGTGTTGGTAAGTATGGTGGCAAGGGTGGTGGCGAGGGTAGTGGTGGTGGTGAGGTTGGGGATGGTGAATGTGGTGGTGATACTGGTGATTTTGATAGCGAAATGATGTTGAGTGGGGTTGTTGGTGTGGTCATGATGAGCGTGGTAGTGGAGAGTTTGGTAATGATGATTGTGGCGGTTTTAAGTAGTGTGGTGATGATTATGCTCATATGTATGATGGTGAGTGTCTTGGAAGAATTAACATTGATGGTGGATGTGACAGTGAATGTGATTATCGGGGAGGTGGTGATGGTGAGTGTGGTAATGGTGAGGATAGTGGTAGTGGCAATGGTGATGTGGATGTTGAGTGTGGTAACGGTGAAATGTGATAGCAGTGAGAGTATTGATTACGGTGGTGGTGATAGTTGATAGTGATAATGATGACGTTGGTGGTGATAGTTGATAATAATGATGATGACGTTTGCGATTGTGATGCTGATGGCGAGGTGACCTGGACGATGGTAGTGACCGAAGATGTGGCAATGGTGAATGTGATGGGAATGAGTCTGGTTGTGGTGAGTGTGATGGTAGGAATGGTGATGGTGGGGAAGTTATAAGTGTGGTGTTGGCCGTGAGTGCGATGTTTCTGGTGAGTAAAGTGGTGGTGAGTCTGGTGGTTGTGTTGGTGAGTATGGTGGTACTAGTGGTGGTAAGTGTGATGGTTATGTGCGTGGTGCCCATTTTAATTAATGTCATAGTAAAATGGTGGCAGTGAGTGTAGTAGTGATCTTATCTGTAGTTCTGGTGAGTTTGTTGTGGTAGTGGTTGTGATCGTTGAGGTGCTGGTGGTGTGTGTATGATAGTGGTTTCATTTGTGATGGAAATGATATGTGGTAGTGGTGATGGTGGCAGTGAACTAGGTGGTAACGTTAATGATAATGAATGCAATGATGGTGATGATGATGATGATGGTTGTGAGTGTGATAACGGTACAGTGAAAATAAAAGTGTAGTGAAACTGAGTTAGTGAATATAAGAGTGTAGGGAAGATGTAGTTTATTAAAGGTAAGGGTGTAGTGAAGATGGCTCATTTGCCCTGGTCGTAAAAATGATAAATTCTAGGTTCAAGGCTGACCGAAGAAGCAAGTAACTATGAATGACTTTTTTGAGTGGGATGACGGTAGTATGTTTGTTGTTATTGTGATGCTGGTGAGCATGTTGCTGAGTATGTTGTGATGAGTGTGGTTTCTAGTGAGTGAATGATGTTGGATATATTTTGGTGAGTGTGGTGGTGTTAAAAGTACAGCTGGTCAGTTGTTGCTGATGAATGTTCTTGTAGTAGTGATGAGTACGTTCATGGTGAGTGAATTTGCGTCCAAGTATCATGAGCGTGAGTTCATTTTTGGTATGCATGGTGGAAGTATGTTTGATGATGGTGAGTGCTGTGGTCAGTGAATCGAGCTGTGTGAGTGTGGTTTTGGTAGATATGTTTGTAGTGCCATTCTATTGAATGTAGTTGTAGCACTGACTTGCTGATTTAGTGTGATGGTGATGAATGTGTGGTTGGAAACTGTGGTAGTGATATGGTGACAGTGGATGTAGAGTTTACTGTACTGGTGTTAAGTCACTGATGATAAAGTAGTCACCAATGGACACGCTGATGATAGAATGGTACCGTTGAGTTTACTGGAAAACTGGACACCAGACTTTCCAGTACGCGTAGAAAACTACTGACCTAAAAAAAAAAAAGTAAAGATAAGGCTGTTTAAAGTCTGAACTGTATGGCTCTGGACCTCCAACCTCATGACAAGCGTTCGTGTTCCTTACGGTTCACGTAAGCGCTTACCACGTTTTCTCAAGGCATACAGCATTCTCTTTGCTTGATTAAATTGACCTGAATGACTATTTTTCACTTCCCTTTTATGTCTTAATCTATAACACTTTTTAACACTTAAGAATGAAACGCAGCTAATGAAAGCATTTAGATTAACACAGGTCTGATTAGAAAGATGTAGAGAAAGATGTAGAGGAAAATGGGTGTTAAGTCTAACCTGAATTTTCGAAGTGACGAAGAAGACATGAGGCACGTCTGTCCTTCAGGAAGGGTGTGGTGTGATTGGTACCGGAAAGTTTGGCTGTGAGTCAGGTAGTGTGGAATGCAGTGGTGAGGATGACGGAGAGGAATGTGATGATTGATATGCTTGGAAATGGAAATGATTTTCGTGATATACTGTATGTGCTGGTACCTATGATGAATAATGCTGGATGAGGGGAGTTCTGCTTGTGACAAAATGCTCCAAAGATGCCATAGTGGCGGAGACTTAGATGCAAATATGATAGCGGTGAGTGATCTAGTGGTGGTTGTGGCAGCAGAGAGGAATGTGAGAAACACACACTTGCTGTGACGGGTACTGAATCCTATGACAGAAATGATGAAAAAATATCCGAATGATAATGATGATGATGATAATAATAATGATAATACTAATGATAATGATGATAATAATGATTATGATAATAGTAATTATGAAAATGATAATAATAGTAACAATAGTATAAATAATAATAATAATAATAATAGTGATAATAATAATGATAATAATAATAATAATCCTATGCCAGAAATGATGAAAAAATATCCGAATGATAATGATGATGATGATAATAATAATGATAATAATGATAATAAAATAATAATGATAATAATAATAATAATAATAATAATAATAATAATAATAATAATAATAATAATGATAATAATAATAA
>JAUUDZ010053073.1:0-10442 GCA_032361705.1 Panulirus versicolor | reverse complement strand
CCCACACACCACCCTTAACATGCACCTGCCACATACCCAGGTGGTCAACAATCACACTGAAAACAATGACATCACTTACTGGGCTGATTGTACGTGGAATGAACTTTAGGAAAGAGCAAGGGAAGATATCACTACATTTTTTAATGTAATACAATACAGCACAATGGATTTTTCTGTGTTGTAGCATTGCATTTTCATTTATTCGAAAAATCACTGATACCTTTCATTGTTTTTAGTCACTTCATGAAAATAACTGAGTTTTTGCGTGTATGGTTTTGTTTTACATTTTCCCTGATGATATACAAAGCCTGCGCCTAAATTGTTGCAAGCTTTATTGAGTGCAGTTTTGATGTACATTTTGAGACTACATATCCCAAATAACACGTCTGTTGCTCATATATATATATATATATATATATATATATATGATGTATAACACATAGGCATAAATAGGAATCAGTCATGGTTTACATTGTAGTCAGAACAGACAAGTGGTTCAGAGAGGCCAGTAGCCTCCACAACATACACGTCCTGTTCTCATTATGGAAAACTGGTCAATACATCACAAGGTCAAATGTAAATGTGTCTGGTGAGAGAGAGAGAGAGAGAGAGAGAGAGAGAGAGAGAGAGAGAGAGAGAGAGAGCAGTGGCCAGTCTGGGTTGGTAAATGTGGAAGGTGGGTCACTTGTGGTCAAAACACACTGCCTGACCTGCGGCTCAAGTTATAAGATTGTCTGCAGGTGTATCCCAGGTGTGTAAGCCACATATATACACGTGACTGTGATGGCATAAAGTAGAAGTTCACTTTTAGTCACATGTGAACAACTCCGACTGTCAGTGAGAAAGAGTGGTAGGTGTTTGTTTGTTTGTTTGCCAGAGAACATTGTGCACTCCTGTGACAAGATCACGTTAGTATTTTTCGAGGAAAGTGTTGCGCCTTGTACTTGCCTCACAAACATTCACTAATGTCCCTCATCCTTCCGACACACAAGTGACCCAATACAATTATCACGTTCTGAATATCTATATTTTCTATTATTCCATGATCACATTGAGGTGGTGGCGTCATTATCCTCGAGCCTCTGAAGGAACGTCTTGATTGGAGGGCGAGATGATCCTCCTCCTCCTCCTCTGGACCCGGTATGTTGGTAGAGGAGCATTGCTCTGACGCCTTTCCAGAGTCCAGGATCGGCCCTCGTGTTGGTGGATCTTGATCACTGATGGACTGGATCAACGCTGCTTGGTCAGAGCCTCGATGCCCACGAAAGTTGACTGTGTTAGTCTCTGTCTGATGACATACTGTTGGTACTGTGTGCCTGGACGTCATGAAGCCATGCCTGGACGTCATGAAGCCATGCCTGGACGTCATGAAGCCATGCCTGGACGTCATGAAGCCATGCCCGGACGTCATGAAGCCATGCCTGGACGTCATGAAGCCATGCCTGGACGTCATGAAGTCATGCCTGGACGTCATGCTGAGGACACCAGACGTACCAGTAGCATGTCAGTTGAGGACACCAGACGTACCAGTAGCATGTCAGTTGAGGACACCAGGCCAGATGGGTGTATCAGCCACAGATAAACGTCTTGATAACTTATCCAGTAAAAATGGATCGTCCATCTTCATAATGGCAAATATTCCAAGAGTCATGTTTCGTCTAGACAGAAATATGTTACCTTATGATGATCGTCCGTATGTACAGATGGTTTATCATGATGACGTTCATCGTTGTCACTTAATCATACCTCTTCCTACAGCATCTCCATGACCCTGACTCGAATCCATTTCAAGGAACTAATTAAATTGACAGGGGGATAATTACACTGAAACAATCTATCCACATATTTCGAAATGACTCTTGTAAATCTTCTCAACTCTGACGTTCACTGATGCGCTTTTGCTTGATAAAAATCTTCGAAGAGAATTGCTTCGAAAACTTCGGGACTCCAAAACGTTTTTCCTTAGATATATATGTGTTGTTGTGCTTCGTTTGTTTCAGCGAACTCGGTCACACATTCGGAGTGACACGTCAATGCGACTGTGTACCCATAGTGAACCGTTTGATCTGACACTCAGCAGGAGAGACGGTCTAGAGTGAAAGGTTCAGACTCTGTGTCGAACTGTACCGAAGCGTTTGATCCACCTGACTCCATACTGGGAGATAGGAGTTCGATCTCCCAATAATGGTTAAGGATGAGGTGGTAAGGAGGCAGGGGTCGTACTGTTGCCTGGGGGTGATCAGGGTGGAAAGGTTCAGTTGCCTGAATGAAGCGACGGGAGTGAGGAAGGCTTCCCTGGCTGCACCATTAGAGCAAGTCTCGCTCTGTTTATGGTAGACTTTAAGTACTTTGGTTCACCTTCGTAGTTGAGGATAACTTCTCGGTTGTGTCAACGTACAACAACAGTGTTGAGTGAGGTGGGACGTGGCTCTGCCGCTTGTGATTAACCGTGTTTGGTTGTAGTTCTGAGAGGTTGTAACTATATTTTCTTTTATAATACTTTGAACTTTTTCTTTCTTTTATCTTCGAAAACATATGTTCCATGGAATTCTGCTTGAGTAAATCTTTAGTCCTACCAGTTCGATTGCAATTTACAATTTACCTTGGTAGAGTCAGTTAAGCATGGCCTCGTGTGGTAATTCGGATGCGTAAGTTTATATCAGTAAGATTAATCATTGATGAACCGGAGCTAGTTCGGTTATACCAGCGGGGAAGCTGCCTTTGTTGAGGAGAATTTTACATCAGTAGTTTCATGATATATTTGGAAATGAGGAACATCACGTTATCAACTCTACGTCAAAAGTCGTCATCTCACCACCCTTACATCATGCCTTATAATGATATTAGATCTAATATTAGCCTTTCCTTCCCTTATTAAAACGCTTAGACTTTCTTTAATCCGTTTCAAGAGTTAATATGCATGTAACTCATTATGAAGCACATTATGCAAATGCTGTGGATGTCTATTACTTATTTTACGGCCAATATAAAGCTGAGAAATTGCAGGAGAGAAGTGGTTACTGTCATATTGATCGAGAGGAAGTTGTGATATAGAATTGTCTTAAAGGTGATCCTCTACACGGATTACATAACGTAAATGTCAAACACCTTAAGAAATACGACAGAACAAGACAGTGTGGGAGCAGGAGGCAGTTTTTATGTTTATTTTGGTATATTCAGCAGACGACAAGTCAGCGTGATGCCTCTTCTTTTCATGTTCGTATTTTTCTCGAGTGATCAATCAGGGAGTAATTAAGCCCCGGATTTCATTAGCTTTGATCGTTAAGTGACCAGCGATGACAACGCTTGGATAAAGATGGTTAGGAGCGGTAGTACAGGGCACAGTGGTACTGATGTTGTTATGGACGATCTTCACTGACCTACTAAGACGTGCCACTGACAGTGGGTAATTGTTCTATCTGGAAGTACCTGACACTCCTCCACAACAGGCCACAGCCCTGGACCAGATCGGTTTAACTCGAAAGAAAACGAAAATGTAATGATTTAGAATCGTGTATATATGGTGGTCACCACCCGGGAAATGAGACATGAGGATGCGAGCGTTCTCGTGATAATGTACATCATCAGGGAGACAGGGATTATGTAACTCTGTATCACTGAAGATGTGAATTATCACGAAAGCGCTCGGATGTTCCTGTCTCATATTCCCGAATCATGTGTGTGTGTGTGTGTGTGTGTGTGTGTGTGTGTGTGTGTGTGCTCTGAAGAACTGACTCTCTTGGAGGACATAACAGAGAGTGGAGTGGGTGGACCTCATTGTACATATTGATCTGGACAGCTGGTCATCCTGGGCTACACGTAAGGAGTAAAAGGCTTCAACTTGGTATTCCTGGAGTAGCTTGTCTGCCAACAGATATCCCTCCTGATAAGATATCTCCCGGGCACCTGGAGACGTTGAGGATATCGACCCTCACAGACGACATGTCTCCTGTATTGGTGGGAGGTGAGAGTCGATCCCACGAGGCTCGTAGCCTCCAGCCCAGATGTATGTATGGCTTTCCCACTTTATTTGCAGAGCGATCAGACGGTTCCCTTTTGTTACAATGTGTCCGGAAGGCGAGGTGGAAGAGGAGGAGGAGGAGGAGGAGGTCGTCTCTCATGACCCAAGTCCTCCGGGAGAGGTGGAAGGTCAAGGAAAAGGGACTTTGGAGAGACGTGGCCAAGCTGTAATTCTGGAGGTCTCATGTCATATATACTGGTCGTCTCCTCGGCTAATTTGGTCACGTCTCTGACGAACGCCCCCGGCTGGCGGGGAACTTTGGCCTGAGAGAGAGAGAGAGAGAGAGAGAGAGAGAGAGAGAGAGAGAGAGAGACGTCTTTCAGACCATGGTTTGTACTGTTGTCCAAATCTCGGACTCGAGTCGTCTGTAGTTTGCATCATCATCGTCATCATCATCATCATCGTCATCGTCGTCGTCATCGTCATCGTCATCGTCATCGTCATCATCACTATCGTCACCATCATTGTCATCATCGTCATTATTGTCATCATCATCATCGTCACCATCATCGTCATCATAGTCATCATCAACATCGTCATCGTCATCATCATCGTCTTCATCATCGTCACCATCGTCGTCGTCATCATCATCGACAACATCGTCGTCGTCATCATCGTCACCATCATCGTCATCATCATCGTCTTCATCATCATTGTTACTATCATCATCATCATCATCATCGTCATCGTCACCATCATCGTCATCATCATCATCGTCATCATCATCATCATCGTCGTCATCATCGTCATCATCATCACCATCATCGTCACCATCATCGTCATCATCATCATCATCGCCACCATCATCATCATCATCCTCATCATCGTCGTCGTCATCATCATCATCGTCACCACATCATCATCGTCTTCATCATCGTCACCATCATCGTCATCATCGTTATCATCATCGTCTTCATCATCGTCATCATTGTCATCATCATCGTCATCGTCATCATCGTTATCATCATCATCATCGTCTTCATCATCCTCATCATCATTGTCATCATCATCATCTTTGTCATCACTATCATCATCATCGTCATCATCATCGTCATCATTGTCATCATCGTCATCATCATCGTCATCATCGTCATCATCATCATCGTCATCGTTATCATCATCATCGTCTTCATCGTCATCATTGTCATAATCATCGTCATCATTATCATCGTCACCATCATCGTCATCATCGTTATCATCATTATCGTCATCATCGTCACATTCATCGTCATCATCGTCATCATCGTTATCATCATCATCATCATCGTCTTCATCATCATCGTCATCATCATCGTCACCATCATCGTCATCATCATCATCATCGTCATCATCGTCATCATCATCATCATCGTCATCATCATCGTCATCATCACCATCATCATCATCATCATCATCGTCATCATCATCATCATCATCATCATCATCATCGTCATCATCATCATCATCATCATCATCTTCATCATCATCATCATCATCATCATCATCATCTTCATCATCATCATCATCATCATCATCATCATCATCATCTTCATCATCATCATCATCATCATCATCATCATCACATCTCACGGACGGGTGTGGAAGACGTGCAGCTGACGTTGTCCTACATGGACATGGAGGATTGACTGACACCCCGGCAGTAGCGTGATGTCCTCGTCTCCTGTCCACGCGCACGCGCGCGGGTGTTGGCGCTAGGGTTATTATACACACCACATGTGGGAGGTAACGCGCTCGTAAAGTGCAAGTGTGTACTTACAGCAGCAGAAGTGCGCACACAAGTGTCACCCAAATGGCACCACACACTTTTAGTATGTACAAAGTCTACGTCATTGGACAGACCGAGAGTCTTATTAACTGAGATGATAAGAACGTAGGATAAAATTAGATTAAGGAAGCTCGTCTATGTGATCGTGTGTTTGTGTGTGTGTGTGTGTGTGTGTGTGTGTGTTTACTGAACTCAGGATTTACTTTTCACCTCACACTTGGCCTTAGCACTACCCAGGCCATACACTGTCCAATAAGAGGCGAGACTACATGCAATGGTCTCTTGGCAGGTCTTCCCGTCACTGATTCCTTCGTCGTCTTCATAGCACGTCAGACACGGAGGGATTTCAGTGTCTTTTACACCCTGCTGTGTTCGCCTACGAGATGTGCCTGCAGCTTAACCTTCAAGCCTTGTAGGTTAACAGTTTGGTCGGCATTATCCGGTATTAGTGCAGGTCATCATTCTAACGTAGATACCCGTCTCCTTGTGTGAGTTGGACCATTCGTTGTGGCGTAGATAACTCTCTGAGTTATGACCATTCTTGGTCTTCCGTTCCCTTTTACTCCTTCCACTTCTGCAATATCGATCCTCTTTATCAGTCCTTCTTCACTCATCCTCTCCATCTTTCCAAACCATTCCAGCACAGACACGCACTCACACTGCGTTTACTACGACACCTCGCTTTTCCATTGTCATCTGTATCACAAGCAATCTTCCTCACACCACGTATTTATTGTTAGGCATTTCATTTCTAAACGCATCCACCGTCATCCACTCTTTAGTATTCAGAGCTCAAAACATGTGTCCATTCAGCACTATCGGGACTACTGTACCTTCAACATACCCACATCTTTACCCCAACGGCCAAATGACCCCTCCCACTCTGTGAATCAATTCAGCTCCCATGGTTCCATCTGACAAACAGTTAGAATATACTCTCAGCTTTAAGCTGCAATTCATAATAAGTTTTATACCAAAGTAATGGAAGAAGTTGAGATAATTAATTCCCAAACAGCTTCTTTATTTCTAATTTTTTCAATTTCATTTCTCGCAGGGAAAATTCCCCAAGTTTGGAAGTTTGCCAATGAGACATCGATGTTCAAAAGAGGAAATGATTCCCTGCCCGGGTAATCATCGCCCATTCAGTGTGTAGTTGTGGAACCCGTCGATTGAGATAAGAATGTAACTCATTCCAGGGATCGCCATCTAATTAACGATGCTCGACGTAGTCTTCAATACAGTTGTTCATGTCGGACAAAGTTACTTGATTTCTCTTGTGGTATAATGAACATGTGTGATTAACGTTGAGCGGTTGATATCACTTATGTAGATTTTTAAGGGGCGCTTGATGAAGTGTCTAGCAAAGGGCTTAAGACACATGGTTTATAGATGCTGCTGAACTATGGTGGATGGGCGATTAGTTGGCTGGTTGACTGGACTTAAATTAAAGAATGGTGATTGACGGTCAATTTTCAGGGATCAGTCTTGAGATCATTTCTCTCTCTCTGGTTTATAAGGATAACATTGATAATAAGCCAAAGTTGTAAGACATAAGAAATTCCTTGATGAAACTAAACTTGTCAATTAAAATGATGCCACAAGAGACACTGGACGTCTTAAATCTGCAAGTTGACTTAGACAGACTTAAGGTGTATGATTTGGGCTCGAAAGTAGATAATAGGTTTTGATAATCGATATCGTTAGTGAAGGAAAAAGAAAGAACGAAAAATCATACCATGAATTCTGGTGATCTACATAACGTAGACAAGGATAAAGAAAGACTTTAGCTTTAATAATCTCTGACGACCTAAAACCTTTTCAAGGAAGTGCGAATTAGTTGTAAAAGTTGAAAACAGACTCTTCAAGACTTCAGACTTAAGTCCAAGCAACTAATCCTCACTCTTTATTGTTCACTGGCGCGTCCACACCTTGAATACTGTCATCAAATTTGGTCCACCTACTTGAAAATTGACTTGGGTCAGAACCGGGAGAGTCCAGCGGTCAGCTGCCGTGATAACTCCCTGTCTGAGAAATAAGTCACATGAGAACCGTATAAATGAACCAAGTACTCGGAGTTCAAAGACTTGGACAGTTCTGATCTCTGCAGTAGTATAAGACTTCACCAGTCTGATTTCATCTGGTGATGGATACAAATTTGTAGGTAATCATTTTTAAACTCAGTGAGGCAAAATTGTGCTTCTCAGGATTGTTAAAATGTGAGAATGACATGACTGACCAAGAGTAATTAGAAGTGACACATTACCACATGTAAAGACAGACTAAACGAAGACTTCAATTTCTCGACTGATTTTATTTTTACTTCGAGAGCTGAAATGAATTGGCAAGGATACTTCCCTTGTTAACTTAATGCTTTTCTCTTCTCTCTTTATATTCCGATTTCTGACCTTGCTTTTTGATGATGGATTATCATCAGTTTGGTGGTAGTTTGACCGACACAGCTGAATTTCGAACATAGACGTCGAGTCTCGTACCCATACTTCTATACATATCACATCCTCACGTTATACATACGCTCACATCCTCAAGTTATACATATTCTCACATCCTCAAGTTATACATACGTTCACATCCTCAGGTTATACATACGCTCACATCCTCAAGTTATACATAGTCTCACATCCTCAAGTTATACATACGCTCACATCCTCAAGTTGTACATACGCTTACATCCTCAAGTTATACATACGCTCACATCCTCAAGTTATACGTACGCTTACATCCTCAAGTTATACATATGCTCACATCCTCAAGTTATACATACGCTCACATCCTCTGGTTATACATACGCTCACATCCTCAGGTTATACTTAAGCTCACATCCTTAAGTTATACATACGCTCACTTCCTTAAGTTATACATACGCTTACATCCTCAAGTTATACATACGCTCACATCCTCAGGTTATACATACGCTCACATCCTCAGGTTATACATACGCTCACATCCTCAGGTTATACATACGTTCACATCACCATGTTTCCCATCACTCACAATGCTCAGCCATGATGGACATCGATCTAGCTAGCTTTGCCATAGGTTATCGACAACTTCAAAAAAGACGGATTTGAACTGAATACACATAGTTACTTATACATGTCCCAAATTTCCCTATTACGATTTTTTTTTTCCACGTTAAGAATTTGGTCACACTTAGTGAGACTGCACATCTTATCGCTTACTCAACTCAGCTGGACGATAGAGACGAATCGTATAGTCACACATGTTCTGTTTAAAGTGTAGTCGTTCTCAGATTCGGTGATGTTCTTTTGTCTCGTCGAGGCCTCGGTATATATGCGAAGCCGGAGCCACCTTGCGGGTAAGCCTTATGTGTTCAACTTTAGTTTCTGGTCAGAAGCTTTGCCGAAACATTCCGGATATCGATCACACTTTGCTGAGATCTCCGTACCTCGGTAAGATTGAGGTGGCTTAGGCCAGCATGTCGCTCTTACATAGCTTTTGAGTTCTTTCTCTAGCGGTCTTGTTAGGTGCATTGTGAAAGGATTCGGGTTGCTAGTCAGAGCCTCCCACTCACTGAAGTCCTGAAGTGCAGAGGGTCGAAAGGTAACAGATGTGAGACACGATTTGTGCGAGTGAATACGGCATATGTCCCTCCGCACTATCAACCCACCATTACGCTCATTCTACAAGGAGCCACACCCTTACCAAGCGCAAGTGCGCTACACTCTTGAGAAACCTGAATTCAGTCTACCATCGAAGCCACTGGCCTTTGACCTTACCCATAAGGGTCAGGTCATAGGCTAAAGTTAGGGAGTTCATTATCAGGGGAAAAAGAAAGTTAAAAGAAAAAGAGCATTTTTAGGTAGTTGATTATTAGAAGGATAAAAAAAACGACAAAAAAGAAAGTAAAAACAACGTTTTCTTTCTTCTCCGAAGGGAGACACAAACATAGATTCCTATGTTTGATCAAGACGTCTAGATCGCTTATACAAAAAAGTCATGACTGGTATTGTTACCCAGGTAGACGTGCACACCATTCGAAACTGACAGTTTCATCCGTAATGAAAAAGAAAAAAAAAGATATTGGCATATAGATCTCTTTTTAAAACGAACCAATTCTGTTGGTACGAATCCCCGTCTCTCCTTGTATGAAAAGTTAACCTCCACGAACCGGCAGACAGCTCATCATTCCTCTGTTTGGTTAGTTTATTTCTGCAAATGTGTGCATATTTAGAAACCATTACCCGAGAGGAAATATATCAGTTTTGTTAAGGGAAGCATATTACGTGTGTGCATTTGGATATTTGCGCAGTGTTTCATATATGTTTTTTCCTCGAGTCGGAATGTATTTTCTGAAATCAGGGTCCGGAATCTCAAAGAAAGAGCGTCAGTACTTAGACGTGTCAGTGTCAGAAGTTTATTGTCAGTTTGTTTTGGTTTTTATACAAGTCCTCCTTGAAGTATTTTGGATGTAGAAATCGGCGTCTTGAAGAGGGACCTGTCACTCAATCATACTCCTCACGTGTCATAACCATCGTGCTTAAGGGTATGGTCTTCATACCGTCGTGGTCAGGGTCGTACCGTCGTGCTCAAGGGCCGTACTGTCGTGGTCAGGGTCTTACCGTCGTGCTCAAGGGGTCGTACTGTCGTGGTCAGGGTCTTCCCGTCGTGCTCAAG
>JAUUDZ010053062.1:0-10443 GCA_032361705.1 Panulirus versicolor | reverse complement strand
GAGGTGAAGAAGAGCTGGAGCGAGTATTTTCAAGGACTGTTGAATGTGAGCATTGACAAGGTCTCCTATATGTAAGGTGTTTTATGGCTTGAGGTATGTGAAGCGATAAAGTTATGGCAAGTGGTTTGGTGAAAAGAGAAAAGGTGGTGAAACCTTTTAGTAAGCTGAAATGCGGCAAGGCGATTAAGAGTGGATAGAATTGCAGTTGGTTTTCTTAAGAAGGGTGTGTGTGTGTGTGTGTGTGTGTGTGTGTGTGAATGTATTGTTGATTGATTAGTTGGGATTTCCAAACTATGTATGGCTCATGGTGACGTGCATGAAGTTTGGAAGGTTGCCTGTGTAGTGATATCGCATAAAGGTAAGGAAAAGTGAATGTTTTGAGTTATAGGGACATACGTTTGTTGGGTGTATCTGGTAAACTGTCTGACTGAGCAGTATTTGAGAGGGTGGCGTCAAGGACAGAACATCAGACAAGGGAGGAGCAATGTGGTTTCGGTAGTCTAAAAACTGCGTATGGCACTTTCTGTTGAAAGGAGGCATCC
This sequence comes from Panulirus versicolor, assembly GCA_032361705.1. Lineage (NCBI taxonomy): Eukaryota > Metazoa > Arthropoda > Malacostraca > Decapoda > Palinuridae > Panulirus > Panulirus versicolor. Next base: position 9,901 of record JAUUDZ010053062.1, on the reverse strand, counting down.
ATGTTGAATCAATTGCTTACGGGATGAGGAGAAACTTATGGGTGGGTGCCATTCAGGATTTTGACCTTACAGGTCATTTTCTACGTCTCCCTCAATATATCTGTTCAAAAGATGTCATTTGTTATTGCCGAACACGCATACAGCGACGTCATGCAAAACAATTACGGATTTGCACATCGTTGCATGAAAAATGTAAACCAAAAATTTTAATTTTCTCAAAATGCTTGCCTAAGGTGCTACAGTACAACATATTTCCTATCTAAGCAGTACACTTCTAATGATTTCCACTTCATATTTTCTGGCACCCTGTCAATGGGATTATGCCAGATGACTAATCTGTTGGGGATGACCAGTAGCACACACGGACGCTGATTGAAACTTAAGTCATGAATACTATTTTGCTAACCAGTTTAACTTCCGTAACTCTTTGCAGGTGACGAGTTTGCCTGATTAAAACCGTAGAACCATTAGCCATTTCCAAGCGTACAAGTGAGAAAGCAAGTCATTGAATCTCCATCAGGTTTCTTCTGACAGCACAGTGGATGACCTGCGCATAGTATCAGCTCAAGGAAAATAGTGAGTTATGCAGCTGAAGACCAGCGGAGAAAAATGTGTGATGGAAACAACCTGGATGTCATGGAAAGACTTGGTGCGCCATCAGCATCAAAATTTGAAGCACTGCCACTCATGTGGCACCAGACATGCTACAGCGTATTTTCTTAGTACTCCAACATGTCCCGACTGAGAGAACAACGTCAGTCACCTGCCAGAACTGCCAGTGAGGCAGGACCTTCAAGCAGTCCTCCGCTAATGCTAGCGCGACGCAGCTTCTTGCTTGCTACTGACGGGATGATATTAATGCTCTGCTAGAAATCAGTGATTATGCCAAATCTCATCCAGTAATGCGGGCACGACTGGCTGGGGTTAAGGACCTAACCAAAACCAATGGATGTTATCAGCTGCCTTGCTAGGTTGCTTTTAAATGTGAAAAAAAAAAACATCAACAGTGCAAGGAGTAAACAGAGATTTGCGCATGGCTAGGTTATGTATGGACCTAATCGCAGTACAGTCACACGGCCATGTATACGCCATGGGGAAGGTGAGGGCGCAATGTGAAAGCATATGTCGGGAAAAATGTCCACAGGTGCCTTTCGGGTACCACAGGCGAACAACATTCTATGTTGAAGGCCAAAAAGTTAAGTCGGCTCAAAAGCCAGCTGGGTTCGACCTCTCGCGAAAGGATTTTTGCTAACGTATCTGTGTTAAGAAATGTGAGTCCATGATTTCGAGAACTCTCACAAAATCATCTCAACAGCCTACGTTCTCATCTAATTCAGATCCTACAGCAAATGAAGGTGAAGATGGAGGAAGAACAGACTTTCAAATGAGCAACATCTTCCGAGACATGGTGAATGTTGTCCTCCAAATCAGACAAGACTCCTGGATACTCCAGGATGATCAGGAACATGTAGCACATGTGATCCCAGACAACCTCACCTGCTCCTCCCCCTGCTCTTTGGTGGCACTGACGTCGTGAATAAGGGTGGTCAAGATGATGCCGACGCCAGGCACAAAACATGCAGCCCTGGTCAGGACGCTGTGTATGCAGTTTCCAACAATCGGAAACAAATTCCACAGCACTTCGGGCTGGGGATGGCACTTCACCAAGCTAGGCGATCCCATGCTCTGCTAGATCTAGATCAACTAATCCATCGGCATCCACACGGTAAGACGAATCGACACCTCCCTAGCAGAAGTTATTTTCAATAATTTGACCAAGAATGACAAAGTCTTCATCTCACTCAACACTGCCTTGGAGCGAAGGATTCGCTCTTCCTGTGACAATACTGACGTCCTTGAGGCTTCTCTGGATGGATAGAATACCCTCCACCGCACACAGGTGATCGTGTGGCAAAGATCGTGATATCTATGGCGATCAAAGTTGATGTTCAACAAACATTTCAAGCTACTGATCAGGTTCGACTATCATCTGAGAGGAGGCTTCACCCTCCTTCAGTGAAGTTAACAAGACTGACGTAAATGGCTGGTTCAACAATGATGGAGAAAGACCCGCAGTAAGTTCTAAAGATCTGATGATGAAAACCAGACAGTCCCAGCAGAGGGGAACATATCTCACTGAAGCCAACAGCCTCACTGACGTACCCGTGACAACAGCGGGTGTGCTGTCAATCCTCTAGGCCCCAGTTGATAACAGTGAGACGATGACCACTGTTATTAATCGGTTTCTCAGCAGTCTGAACCACGTCGGTCAGAAACACACTAACATCACTGCTGATCAGCTACTGTACAGCAGGGACAAGCAGATGGTGTGGGCTAACCCAAGATTCAAAATGGGAGACATACATATCAGCTTCAACTTCATGAAAGTCATTAGGCAACACGTGGTGAATGCTGCTCTCATTGATTTGTGCATTGAATTCGGTGCGTATGCTGAAAATACAACTAAGACCATGAGGAGCGGCAATTCTGGATCACAGGAAGATCTATAAAGCTCTTTATCACATCCTGTGGGTATTTTTTGAGTCATGGTGGACGACAAATGGTCACTAGACGATGCTAAAGTCAGGGAGCTTGTCCAGTTGATTGCTCAGCAGTTCAGACAGAAATTCAGCTCTAATTGGGTTAATCTGAACACAGCAGTGGACAAGCTGTCACGGGTTCTGGTTAGTGACGATGTCCAAAGTCTCACGGAATGGTCTTCTGCGCAGTACACAGAGAACCCGAAGTACACCTTGTGGTTGTCATACGTCATCAGGGCATAGAGGGATGGGAAATGGAACAGCATCAGATAGCATTTGTTGCAAAGCTATCGTGGTGCATACTATGTGGCTACACAAACTATGTGCGATGCCGGCTATGTCCACATAGCCGACATGATGGGAGTAGAGATGTCTTTATTGTGAAGCGAAGTCAACGGCGTTTCCACCAGGTCTCAGCTGATCAAGCTACAGAATGGAAGAACAAAACATGCAAGATGCACGATGATTTAATGGCATCACAAGAGACGACCAGACCTGGGTCAAGTTTTGCATCACATGGTCAGAGTGTTAATGCATCTCCCCATGACACAAGGCGTCTCCTCGACCTGAAAGATGATGAGGGAGCTATCACCTTTGTGCGCTCGGACAGTCTTCCCTCCCGGATGAAACGTGATATTGATGATGTCAAGAAGCTGGTGACACACCTAATTCGATGTGATGTGTTCAAGACGAGCACATCCCTGGTTCCTGATGCAGCAGACATGGATGAATCAAAGAGGACAGCTAGAGTGCCGCTTGTCTCCTTGGCAACCAGTGATATTGCCCCTTGTGAAGTGGAGACTAATTTGTTGATTGCAGAAGACAGAGGAAAACAGATGGTGATCAGTTAAGGCAAACAGGCGGCTGATCAATGAAAAGGGAAGTTCCATGATGCTCTACAGCGGAGCAACGCAAGAGACATTTGCAGACCTATACCAGCCATCGTGTTGACATGGCTAAGATATGGCTACAGGCAGACCAGGAGGGCATCATAAACCCGTCTCTAGCTGACACACCAGGCTGGAAACTGACGTCGGATCACATCCAAGTAGTCTGCCTGTTCCACACTACTTGCAGTTTGTTACTTGCGGCTACAAATCTAAGTGTAGACAGCTCACTGCAGCCGGGACCTCAAGTGCATCTCTGTCGATGATGTGACCCCAACGACTGCTGCAGTCCGGCGGGCCCGTAATAATTTAGAACATCTGTTTGAATAGTTACAAAATGTATGCCAACATTTCAACCAAATGTGTGCCACACCCAAGAAACGCTGTGTTCTGTGCCGTATTCCGAGATAAAAGTACTTTGTGATTGATTTTGCTGCACATCTACATATGTATAAGGTTATGAAAATGCACTGTATAACATAGCAATAAACATCCAATTACACTACAACTAGTTTTCATAACAGTTGTGGTGGAGTACTGGTGAAATCATCTGGTAGTGACATAATACCCATAATAGCTATATTTTCTTAACATGACCATGAAAATGACCTTTAACGTCAAAACTCAAGGTAGCATCCACCCACAAGTCTTCCCCGATCCCATAAGCAATCGATCCAGCATGGGTGCTAGCTTCTAAACGATTTCTTTTTCTTTTAAGCACTAGATTGGTCTACGATAGATGTGTGGATCACGAGTTTGCTTTCCAGCATTTCTATGAGAAATACGCAGAGAAAGAGAAGGATTTGTATGTGGTACTTATGGATCTGGAGAAACCGTAAGATTGGTGATGGAGATGCATAATGGAGGTACAAGAAGCAGTAGGAGTTATCTTTTTTTATCAAGAAAGCAAGGGCGTGTACGACAGTAGGAAGAGAGAAGAGTAAGTTGTTTCTGGTAAAGGTGGGTCTACGGCATGGGTGTGTGGTGTCATCGAGGATGTTTAACCTATGTGTGAAGAGAATGGTGAGGGATGTGACTGAATAGGTCGTGGAGACGAGCAGGTCTGACGTCAGTCGGGGGGTTTGGGGACCTGGAAGGCTGAATCAGTTATTGTTTGCTGATGAAACGGCTCTGATGGCAAACTGCAGAATTTGCTTTTGAATGTGGGAGAGTGTATAGAAGGAGAAAGTTGAGAGTAAATGGGAATAAAAGCAGTGGAAAGACAGATGTAGTGTAAGATTAAATAGAGAAAACCTAGAGGAAATGTTGGGGAATGTAGTGTTATACATACTTGGGGAAGGACAAGGCAGCGAATGGAATGATAGGATCTGAAGTGAGCCACGGGGTGGGTGAGGGGAGGCTACGTTCGTGAGTGAGCCATAGGGTGGGTGAGGGGAGGCTTAGGTCCTGGGCGCATTGAGAAATGTGTGGGAGGAGAGTCCCCTGTGTGTGAGGACACAGAAACATGTTTGATGGTGTCAAACATCAAAGTATATCAATGCATACAAGTATATAAATACATATACATACTATCTACATATATACAATTTGGGAAATGCTAGTGGTGAGCATACGTCCTTGTTAACACTCAAACACCTGGCATGAGTCACAACTGAATAGATTCTCACATTAATTATCAAAAGATGACGATCAAATGTTTCTGATGGACTCGTACTTTGTCAGTTCTTCAGACTTTCACCAAATTGAAATGGGCGTCGAGTGTTCGTAAGTCCGACCACCTATGGCCAACAGCAGCAACCATGACACATAAGTATCATCTCATCTAATTACAGGTATTCCCCCCGCTGATGGAGAGATAACACCACTGGAACTTCAAACACCCATCAGAGATACTCTGCAAAGACGTGGACTTTACAAAACAGCATTTATGGCGTACTGAGAGAGAGAGAGAGACTGCTAACCTCCTCAAAACCGTACAGGATGTTCGGTGTACACTCTCTCTCTCTCTCTCTCTCTCTCTCTCTCTCTCTCTCTCTCTCTCGAAAGAGCGAAATTCGAGCACAAATTATGCAAGATGCCATTTACCTCTGGGTGGTGAAGATTCAAACTTATGAAAATAGCTACATGTGACAACCGTCGTAAATAGCTACATATGACAACCGTCGTAAATAGCTACAAGTGACAACCGTCGTAAATAGTTACCGAAAAAAAAGCAAAAAACAAATTGGTCATTGACTTCACTTTCGGTGTCTTTTTCTTACTATTTTTTATCAAAAAAAAAAAAAATTTCCAATTTAATTTTTTCATGTTTAGTCTTTCGGTATTATTTCTTTTTTCATCTTTCCATACAAAAATGTGGCAGCATTTTTCTCCTTCATTCTTTGTTTGTCAACGATGTGTTTTAAGTAAATGCAATTCTTTTCTAATGAGTTAGATTTTTTCACAACGTAACGCATTATGGATAAAAAATATCTAATTCCTTTTAAGAGTTAAACATTCTCTCAATATATTAGTCATCATCATTTGTACCATAGTTATTCAAGTGGTTATCTACGAACTCCAACCAAATGCTGAAAGAAAATACAACCAGCAACAAGGAACGTACAAGCGTTCAACAAGCCCGCCCTATATACTGCAGAGGTGAAGGTCATTATATGTTCTACTGTTGATGTTCACAATCGTTAGGTTTCAAGGGAAACTCATTACCTCGTACTGATCGTATTCCTAATTCAAGGACGTAGTGTAAGTAACCAACAAAGCATTACACTTTACCGCAAATGCGGCAGTTGGTCTAGTTCAGTACCGATAATCCGTCCGGAGAATATATATATATATATATATATCCCCATTACATTTGCCACAGTTGAAAGTAAATATTGCGTATTTTTCGCTCATTTTCATCTAGCAGCTCCACGTGTCGTTACACGCACCAGTAAATAGGAGTGTATTAGAGCAGATAGTTTGAATATTATGTAACTATATTTTGATACGAGTTAACGTCGGTATCTACTGTATACTGTGAATAATAACATTGGTATCCCCGGCGGAGGCACTAGACTGGAAGCAGGTCGGTGTCCATCACTAACGAACTATACCCTTCAGGGACTTGAGGCTGTCTATCAAGTGACCCCCGTTGTGAGCTCGCGCCAGAGAACATAAAAAAGGCGTTCAACATTTTTCCGGCTGGTGAATGTAGCATGACGCTGACAGTGTCTAAACTTATGCCTATTATATATACCAAATCGACCGAGACGCATGTGGGTGGAGCCTGTATGCTACGTCGTTGGCCCTAAACAAAGAAAACGTGCTGGTACAGGGCTAAGGAAAACGTAGATTCATTTACACTTCGCTCACACTTTCTATAACTTTCCTCATTGTACTTTACCTTCGCTCACAGTATACCTTTTTGAGGGTTCAGGGCCGCGTGACGTCACAAGGCGGCCTGCGTGGCCAGGTCCGTTTTTTTTGGAGTCACACTGAGGTAACTTGGTATACAGAGGCTTAGTTACAGTGAGGTGACTTGGTATACAGAGGCTTAGGTCAAAATGACTCTAGTAACTAACAGGCCCCAGTCAACTAACCAACTAGCCAGCAAAAGCAGGAGAAGCATGCCGTTTTCTCCACACTTATGACGTCACGATTCCACACGTTTTCTATGGTTTTTAATCTTTAGAGAGAATATCAGTTGTTGGGATTACCCAATACTGTCTGTTGACGTATGGGGTGTTAGTTTCTGTATAATCAAACATCACTGCCAAGTTTAGCGAAAATCCATCAAATAATGTAGGACGAGTTTAAGGATAGAAAGCCACGCTCAACTACCTAGGTACAATGATACCATTCTGCTGCACAGGGTTGGTCATTTTCGGCGAAAGTTTACTATAGAATCTGAAAAAGCGCCAGGAGAAATATTTTTGCCACTTTCCTAATGCCTTCCAGATGAAGTCGGAAAGCCGTATGCGTTCCTCCTGTTCATTTAATATTGGTTAGAATTGGACGAAAGTATTACGAATGAATTACCTACGTTCTCAACTTTATCTTCTTTTTTTTTTTTTCACTCGACAATATCTCTCTACTTCAAAGCCCTGCCCTGGTGGAGTTGGATGGAAGCGCTACATCTGAAATCTCACATTTTGTATTAACTCCACATATTGTAAAGAATACATTGATACAAATATCGTTAGTTTCTATCATCTACAAAAAGTACGTCCGTAATTAGAATTTTACCCTATTTTCCATGAGTCAGACCAAATCGGCTCGGAGACACACGAAACAGATTCATAAGCTCAGCACTGACCTCTCTCATGGTGTAGTGTAAGACAAATTCTAAAATTGGTGTTGCAAATTGAAAAAAAAAAAAAGATCACTGGTCAACAGACAGATACACACACCTTTTAAATCCTCTCTGGATCCTGTGTTGTTGTTGTCGAGGCTCCACATTCGTGTGGAATGAATCCTATGTGTTGATGTGGTTCGAAGCGCATGATTCGAATGAAGAGCGACTAATTTGCATCTAAATAAACCTTTTGATAACCTAATATATAGCTCATCAATAATGTTGTTTTTACCCTTAAGAGTAGACTGTACATACTAAAAGATGTGCTGGAAGACAGGGTAGGCTTGAGCGAGCGTGAGTATGTGGGAGAAAAGGGTCACGCAACACCAATAAGAGTTTCTTGATGAAGTTAACATCACCAGTGACATTTTCAACACATACACATGAGTGACGATAGTAGTTGTTCTTAAAGGCAAAAGACATCATCAAAATGCGAAATGACACAACATATCACGGTTTCCAGACGTGTGGAATTGTTCCCACACCTACTCAGGCAGCGCGGAATGAGGACCACACATTGCACAAGTGCACACCGACTGCCTGCACATTTTTTTTCCCACGTTAGTTGACGATTTTCAAGAAGACGGCAACACTGAGCAGCGGTCAACCTATCAGTGTTCCTGCAATGCAAGGTTCGCTCAACTCCCTGGTGCCCATCTTCAGTACCAGGTCTACTTTACCTTCACCAATACTTCAGCGGCTACGCATCAAGCAACGATCGACTACAGAGTTTGGCTACGCCATATCTACAGTTTTTGCTGAGCCTTCTGTGTGACTGTAGGCCAGTATACCCACAAGACGCCGCTGACAAACAACTCAAGCCCTTTGCAAGCCAAGTCACGAACAGATGTGCAAAGACTTGGAGTGAGGCAGTCGCATCAAACACTGAGTACGTGACGAACCCTGGGATCTACTTAACTACAAACACTACATCTGAACTGTGACTTTATAAACATTTAGCAACTCCAGTGAACGCTTCATCTAAACACGTGCCAAATGTTCAGTGATTTACGCCTTCACGCTGAACTGTCACAACTAGCTCATTAGCCAACAGAGACATCTCCATATGTTTCCCAGTGCTGAAGTGGTTAACATGGATAGCGATCATATTCAGTCACAGCCTAATGTTTAGACAAAAACACTCTGGGTTTCAATGACCATTCTTTGACTTCAGAAGAAAAAACCAGTGTATTATTCCTATTAGTTGCCAGTAGGGAAATTAGAGGGACATTTTAGTTAAATTATAATCATCTGCGATATATTTTGTATAGAATAACTTGTTATTGTACGTTGTATTCTTATGCTACAGTTATTTACACTGTTGGCGGCGTTCATTTTTCTTTAGCTGCTGGTGTGGGAGGTGCGTCCTAGCGGACGTATCTCTGACTGCGTCGTCCCTGGACCCTTGGAACTGCGTTGCATGTTCTTTGCTTGTAGGTGAACGTGTGAACGTATACTCCTGGTCTTTGTACTTGTTAACATATACACTTTTCTATTTTTGCTTGTGATTCCTTAACCAAGAACTGCGTCAGCCAAGAAACCCATTGTATCTCAATGTTGTGGTCATCTGCTGGTGATGTGTCACATGGATCTTGCTGAGATGGTCCTGCCGTACGTGTCAGTGGGCTGACCGCTGCCCTGAGATCCCCTTTGCTGGTCCTGGGATCCTCCTTGGCACTAGGGATCCTGATAAAATAACAGCGTCATGCACTTAGAATTCTAGTCTCTTGTTTACTGTTGCGCCTACATGTTTGACGTTTGTTTCACTTTCTATCAGTTTCCCTGTTGGGCCTTCCTCCGGTGCCAGCAAAGCACTGCTATGTGTTCCATGACTTACACTCATTTCTAACTCGTATTTAAGTCTTACTGCACCATCCCCCCCCCCACCCACATCATCTGATCTCTACCATTCAGCTTACCCTTGAGTGTCATCACCAAAGACCCGACAATACTTCCCTCCTTTTTCCCTCTTAACGTCTGACGTAATCATGAAGGAAACTAATGCTATTCGTAATGCCGTCCGTTGTGGCATCCCTCATGAAACACCGCCATCATAAATATTTCGTATGCGCTGTCTTTGATTTACTGGTAGTAAGGTGTACGTAGAGAGAGAGAGAGAGAGAGAGAGAGAGAGAGAGAGAGAGAGAGAGAGAGAGAGAGAGAGAGAGAGACACTTT
>JAUUDZ010053051.1:0-10443 GCA_032361705.1 Panulirus versicolor | reverse complement strand
CACTGTACTTAAACACACACCTACATTTACGCGCGCACACACACACACACACACACACACACACACACTCAATAGAGTGGATAGACACACAAACCTAAACTTACAGATATCCTTATGATGGCTGCTGACATTTCGTGTTACAGTCAAGCTGCAATAACCGAAACAGTATGACATCCACCAGCGTTATGGGAAACTGAAAGAGTTAAGTGGTTTGGGCAAGCAGACGCCCAATCCTTTCCCTAAAGTTATTCACTTCTGTGATGATGAAGCGCAACTTAACGTTAGATCATTCCATTAGTATCTGCCAGAAACGCTCCACACCCGCACACACTTACATACTCTGGAGGGAACACGTTAACTTCATCATTATCACAACCTTTAACGATGGTCTGTCGTTCTTCGTCGACTTCGAGACGCTTGAATTCCCTTCACCAGAACAAAAGAAGATCGAGGTAACTAACCCTTCACCAGAACAAAAGAAGATCGAGGTAACTAATATTCCAAATCCACGCATCCCTTCTCACCACCTGGTTCTTCCTTATACACAACTGGGATTACCAGAAAAGGTCTTGCATGCTCGTCCTCAAGTCCCTCTTAACAACCACCGATCAGGAGACGCATAGCGCTTTAAGCTTCGCATCCTCTCCAGCCGTCACCTGACCTCGGAATTAGCCTCTGCACTGCTTCCGCCACCGTCACCTCTTGCCACCCAAGATCCCTCGTCCTTGGGTTAAAGTCCGGGACTGCATCGAAGCCATACAAAGCTTGTGCAGACCGCCACAAGAATAACCGTATCCCAAGCATTGTAAACATTAGACTATGTGTTGTTCTCCATGTTTTTATTTACGTAGAGGCTGTCTGTCCGTCACCTGGCCCCTTTTCGTTGCTCCTTGTTTACTGTTGAATATATTGTCACATGCCCAAGCTTTGGCAGAAGTTAATTCATGAAGGTGTTAATTCAAAGGAAATTGTTGTTATTGTTATCATGACTATTAGCATGATTTAAACATTCATTTTCATAATGATTATTGTTGGTGTTGTTCGAGTTGGTTTATACATAAACACCTGGCTTAGGCTGAGGTGTGTGTGTGTGTGTGCGTGTGTGTGACTTTAGTTATTAAAGTTACTTTATAGGCGAGACTTGTGGCAAGGAAGAAGCTTTCGCATCAAATTTGTGTCGAGGGGAAGGGAAGGAGGCAGCAACAGGGAGCTGGAGAGTACAAAACACGCAAATTTCATTAGCGGATTGGAATAAAAAGGAAGAGAAAATAGAGAGAAAAAGAAATCGGTGGGATGGACGAGCTGTTATAACTGGCATGGTCTGTGCCACCGCCGATATAGCTGGCATGGTCTGTACTGCTGATACAGCTGGCATGGTCTGTACCGCTGTTATAGCTGGCATGGTCTGTCTGTACCGCTGTTATAGCTGGCATGGTCTGTCTGTACCGCTGTTATAGCTGGCATGGTCTGTCTGTACCGCCATTATAGCTGGCAAGGTCTGTCTGTACCGCCGTTATAGCTGGCAAGGTCTGTCTGTACCATCGTTCTAGCTGGCAAGGTCTGTCTGTACCACCGTTATAGCTGGCAAGGTCTGTCTATACCACCGTTATAGCTGGCAAGGTCTGTCTGTACCGCCGTTATAGCTGACAAGGTCTGTCTGTACCTCCGTTATAGCTGACAAGGTCTGTCTGTACCTCCGTTATAGCTGACAAGGTCTGTCTGTACCGCCGTTGTAGCTGGCAAGGTCTGTCTGTACCGCCGTTGTAGCTGACAAGGTCTGCACGGACAACGTTGTGGTGTTGCTGTCAATGGTATAATCGTCGGTAGCTGTGCTGGGCAGATCTTGACGTTGTTTGTGTAGAAAAGAGGCGAAGGTGGAGGACGCGAGCGTAATCACTAGGGGAAGGTAGAAATAGGAGGTGCGAAAGTGAAGGGGAGACAGGGGGAAAAAATTCGTTTATTGTTCCCTCAGTCAGCAGCTCAGAGCCAGGCCGCTGGGTGGGGGACGAGCAGACAGGGTGACCAGGGCTGCTGCGTGGGTCCACAAGTGGTCAAGAGAAAAGAGGAAAAGAAAAGAGGAAAAAAAAAGAGTTAATAGAACATAACTGGAAAAAGAAATGGCGATCATTACGACCACAAAAGTGGTACAAGTAGTGAGTGTATAAGTGGGGGGAAAAAAAGAAGGGAGACTTGCCTTTCAGAACGAGGAATATAATGTAATGTTAGAGGTAAATAGAGACGCCCACTCCTAAGCGAGCCGGTTAGAATCGTGTCTAAGCGGAGAGAAACTTCGTTCATTGATTACCAGGAGGACAATCCAGATCCCCAAAAGGTGATCGGACTACTATTAAAAAAAAAAAGGGAGGTGGATGAGCATGGGGAGAGAGGGGCATCACACATGGGTGGAGGGGCTCACGTGTGATCAGAAGGGGAATTTAACACCAGAGACACGAGTACTGACGTGGAAGGAGGGAGTGTGTGAGAGAGAGAACAAAAAATGACCCCCTTGAGTGGCATGGTTCAGGACACGGGGTGACGGGTTGAGGCGACCAGGAAATACATCATCACTGGATTTTGTTTTTTTTCTATAAATTGTCAATAATTAACTGGTACTGGAAGATATGGTATGGTAGTCAAGGAATCGGAGCGACCCGTAAGCTAGAGCTGATGTCAAGCTTGCAAGGATGAAAGCTTAAAACGAAAGTTGTTGTTCACTGGCGATGATGATGATAAGTCTTTGAGGCTTAAATACATGGCTAGGCGATCTGTTTGGCTCGGTAGCTTAGAATCGGTAAACCACGAGATAAAAAAAAACAACAACAGATGTATGTAGATGCACGAGATGCAATGGCATAAGCTCAGGAGAGAAGAATTGGATACAGGAAATTGTCGAGGGAGATAGACTTGAATAATCTATATATAGCCTGGGTTGTAGAACGGTTGGGGAGACGCGGAGGCTCGTGTTCACTGGAAGCGTTAATGGCACGACACAGGAAGCGCAACGATGAAACGGTACACACAAACGTGCGGGAGTTGGTTATGGTAGCGGTTGTGGACGAATGGGAGAAGCAAAGTGAAGAAAAGGTGATTTGTAATGATAAATCGGTAAGAAATACACGCTACAAGTCGGAGGCAAAGTTCTAACGTTCAATGAATGTTGAACTCCTGAACCGTATAGACGAATAGATAGTCACACACACACACACACACACACACACGAGGGCAGGGTGTGGCAGGCTGGCTGGCTGGCTGGCTGGTGAGGTGAGGAGGAAGGCCGTAATAACATTATGCAGACGAGGCCCGCACCCCAGGCCACAATTAATGGGTGTTATTTTCAAAACAATTAGTCGCGGTCAAGGGAGCCAGTTTATGGAGTTCTCCTCACGTAAATCACGCTGGAAACTTAGTCTGTTAAGGAAGGTAGGTGGTGGGGTGTTCTGGCTGTGAGAGTGATGCGGTGTTGCTGCTACATCAGCTGCTGTTAATGCTGTTGAGGCTGCTGTTGCTGATTGCGTTACCACAGCTCGTACTGCTGTTCTTTCTGTCGCTGCTGGTACCGCCAGACCCAGTTGCTTGTCGCTGGTATTGGTACTGCTTGTGATGTTTGTGGTGGTGGTGATGCTGTTGCTCTCCTGTGTACAAGTACAGGTCCAGGTCCTAGTACTCCTCTTGATACACAGGTCCAGGTCCAGGTCCTGGTACTCCTCTTGATACTCAAGTCCAGGTCCTGGTACTCCTCTTGGTACACAAGCACAGGTCTAGGTCCTGGTACTCCTCTTGATACACAAGTCCAGGTCCAGGACCTGGTACTCCTCTTGGTACACAAGCACAGGTCCAGGTCCTGGTACTCCTCGATACACAGGTCCAGGTCCTGGTACTCCTCTTGATACACAAGTCCAGGTCCAGGTCCTGGTACTCCTCTTGATACACAAGTACAGGTCCAAGTCCTGGTACTTCTCTTGATACACAGTACAGGTCCAGGTCCTGGTATTCCTCTTGGCACACAAGCACAGATCCAGGTCCTGGTTCTCTTCCTGGTATACCAGGTACTCTTACTACGTGTGGTTTTGCTGGCGATGGCATTAGTAATGTTCCTGGTAGTAGTCACGGGGTCTGATGTTTTTGGTACCGTTACTAGGTGGTACAAGTGTTGATAACGGCGGTACTGACCTGTATAGTGCTGTTCATAGAACTGTTGGTACTACTGTTGGCACCGTTGTTGGCAATGATGGTACTGCTGCTGGCACTGTTGGCACCGTTGTTGGCAATGATGGTACATTTTTCTGATTCTACATCATATTATTTAATCATTACCTACACATTATCAGTATTTTTCTTTCCTTTCGATGTGATGAATTATGAGATTAATCTTCATGTATAATTTTTTTTATTGTCTCTCTTGCTTTGAACGTGGCTGCTTGAGGTGCCTGGGTTCAGTTCAGACCTGCACCTTTGTGGAGAGATTAATTTGCAGAACTTGCGTCTCCAGCCTGACCCCCGCGGCAGCTGCCACACTGGGACATATGCTGCTTTTTATTTTTGAATAATAATAATAATGATAATTATAATGATAATAATGATAATAATACTAATAGTAATGCTCATGATAAGTAATGGTACATTATTATTATTATTATTATTATTATCATTATTATTGTTGTGATTATTATTATTATTATTATTATTATTATTATTATTATTATTATTATTATTATTTATTATCATTATTATTATTATTGAGCACCAACCTACTCCTTATTATTATCATATTTGCCAACATTATTGTAAAATTAGAATGATCTTCATATTGAATCGTAGATGAAAACGAATAAGACATAGCTTGGAGAAGAGGTCGCGAGCAAGATAGTCATTGCAGTGGAGATCATAACACACGATCATTTTCTATACCTCTACCAACATGGTAGGGCACTGAAGTAAAAATAATGGGGCATTGTAGAAGATCATGGCACACAAGCCAGTCAAAGAGATAGGAAACGAAAGTGATTCAAAAAATTATGATCATTTGTGCGGTAGAGTAGTAAGAATTATTTAGACGTGAAAGTGAGCATTAGTTATGTTGGAAGCAAGCGAGTCTGTTGGTCCATTTTTTTTTACGGTACACAACGCATCTCTTTTTATATTCACCAGTGAACACACGACTGCTGTTCTAGCTCCATTCCCATTGCTAACGATGAAGAATATTTTACAGCATATTGACATAAGGCGTTCTAGATGTACTGCTAGCAAAGTGAAAGTAAATAGAACGACATGTTTTGATTAGTTTAAATTTTAGAACAATGTAAGAAGTTGAAAATGAGGTTGTTTAACTCCTGAGTATTCTTTTCCAGTAAGTCATTTCCAATAAGGAATATCCGGAGGATTGGAAGTTTGCGGTTGTACCACCAATATTCCAAAGCGGTAATTGGTCTCGAGCTGAAAATGATCACCCAGACCGCTTCACGTCCGTATTTGGCAGATTTATGGAAACCATAATTCGAGACAAGAATGTAAATCATGTAGAGGATCACCATTTGGTTTAAGATTCGCCTCGCGGTTTGCGGCACAGTCGCTCATGTACGACAAATTGCTTGTTTTAAATTTTTTTTAATAATGACATTAATGTTAATGAAGGTACAGCGGTTAACATCATCTACTTAGAATCTCATAAAAGCATTCGATAGTGTTCCTTATCGAAGATCTCAAGGAATAATTATCATGTGCTGTAGATGAGGGTTGTATTTTGGTAGTTAGAAAAATGTGAGTAGCCGTAAACAAGGACTAGTGATGAACGGTCAAGCCTCATATCGGTTGGACGTAACAAGTGGTGTGCCACAGGGATGAATCTTGAGACGAATTCTCTCTCTCTGATATACATTAGTAACCTCAGTAATGGCGACCGTTGTAATGAATCAAAATCTGTGGACGGCTTTAACTTGGAAAGTATAATAACAGCAGAGATTAAATGTTTACACCTGCAGGCTGACACAGACAAGGTACTAGATTGATTCCAAAATGGTGCCAAATGATTTGTAGGACTGATAAGCGCATGGTGTTACACATCGCCAGTATAAACAAATGGACAAACTACACCATGAACTCAGATGAGCTACATAATGTGAATAAGGAAAACGAGCTTCGATGACGTAACCATTGCGTATAAGGAAGTATAAACGAACAAAATTCTTGGCCTCTTAGGCAGGGAATTCGAATTCAAGCTTAAGACACTGCTCACTCGTTACAGTTTGTTGGTCGTCCTCACCTTTGACATTGTGGTTAGTTTGGCTTACCTTGAAATAAAAGACAGACAGAACGGAGGGAGTGCAGCGGCGAACTACCGAGAGAAACAGATACGAGAGTAGCGTAGACAACCTTATTTGGCTTGAGAGAGAGAGAGAGAGAGAGAGAGAGGGAGAGAGAGAGAGAGAGTTAACATGATTTGATGCTGGTGTTCTAAATTGTCAGAGGCTTCATCTCGTGATCTGAGCAGCTATTTAATGCTAGATAAGTTTCGTTTTTTTTCCCCCAAAGTTACAGATACAAACAGCGTTTTGCTTGGAATTTAGCAGAGTACTCCTTCAACTGGACTGCTAAGATATGGAGTGATTCTCCATCAGAATCCGTGTAAAGTGATGTAATAAATGTTTTGAAATGAGTTGTTTATAGATACCGTGCTTCAGATTCAGGACTAATGTTACATACGCCTCTGTAGAAGTCAGATTATACAGCCGTTTCTCCTTCAGTCATGTGCGAGCTGAATGCTGACGTTGTAGAAAGGATTGCACACAGAAACAGACGGCTTTGTGTGATTTGATTTTGTAGAATTGATAAAAATCAAAATATCAAGTTAAACTAAGGTATGTTATTTTGATCTTCATCTCAAACAGCTTCGAAGGGAGTCAAGTGGTTCATTGCTGTTTCCATTCCTATGTACAACATCGTCATTCCGTTCATCACGGTATTTATATTTCGTCATCAATTCATGGTAGTGGCATCTTGGTTTGTATCTTCTAGTGTTCCTCACCTTCCTCCCGGACTTTACTATGTTATTTTTCCTCTCCTCTACTTTCGGTCAGCATCCCACTACACCATATGGCTCATTTCTTACGTTACGGTTTATGTCCCTGTTGCTTTGTTTCTAGTTTAATAAGTTCGTTTGATTTCTCTGTTCGTCTTTGCCTCGTGTTCCTCTTTCATCTCCTCCGTTCCATTAGTCTTCCTTGTCCCTCTACCTTGTGTGGTTCTCTTGCCCAGCCATGCACAGTCCCCTGAGCCTCTCATCCTCTATCTTTCTGCTTCTTTAGTTTTGTTTTGTTCTGTATATTCTTCCCCTCCCTCTCCATTAGGACGCTCTCCCACGACATTCCCAAAGTCTTCTTTCCCGCAGGATGCTCTCCCTGAACACTCCAAGTTACTCTCCCCAACTACTACTCTCTTTCTTTCTCCCTTCTTTCATTCTCCCCCACCATCCCAGTTATTGCATCTTTCTCTGCTGTGACTGGGCCCACCCTCTGTCTCACCAGTCAGTCACTAGCAGCTCCCTCCTTCAGAAGCCTGTCTCTCTCTCTCCTTCAGGAGCCTCTCCCTGAACCTTCCTTCTTCACCGGTCTCATGCTCATGCACACCAACCTCCCTCTTATCAGTCTCTCCTCTCTTCCCAACAAGCTACCCATCACCACCGTGTCTTTAGATACTCTCCTTCATCATCATCTCTCTCTCTCTCTCTCTCTCTCTCTCTCTCTCTCTCTCTCTCTCTCTCCACCATTCCTCCGTCACGGTCCTCTCCCCAGCACTCCCCTTACTCTACTCTCCCTGACTACTCTCACCGACCATTCTAACCCCCCTACCTCTGACCTACGTTCGCCCGTTCTAGTTTCTCTGCCCAACAAGGACGCTAACAGTGTCAGGCATGGTTCTACAGCACTCGTCTCTTGTCTCATAAATATCTCTGGCGTATGTCTCTCTCCAAACAGGGACCCAGAGATAGCCTGAGTATCTCTTGACTTGAGGCTATACTGAGAGGACAGGGGAAACTCTGATAGAGCACAACAATATTTTCGTTATATGTACGATAATGTCAGAGCTAAGTGTGGAAGGTTGTTTTGGGGGAGGTTGGGCACCAGGCGGTAGATGGGTTGCATGTTATCACTGCTTGGGGATGATGCCCCGTAGAAGTGTGGTCTGAGTGGCTCAAGGATAAGGAAAGCTTCTTTGATATACGTAATGGCAGATGTGACTCACACGTTCAGATTTCCTGCTTCTTGGTCGATTCACTTTGGGCAGGCTGCTTCGTCCTCCGTTGTGCGCTCGCAACAATGCTTTGAAGGTCGATGTTGCTGTCGCCACCTGATGATGCTACAGCTCTCGTCTTGGTCGCTTAGGGTCCTGGCTTCCTCTCCCCCTCGCCAGGTTGTGGCAGGAGGGCATCGCCCGGTAGGCACCGGGAGAGCACGGGGTCTGGCCTCACAGCCATCGCTCACTCCTGGGTTATATTCATCACGTCATTTCATATGTTATTCCACCACCAGATATTGCCCGCCTTCTGCCTCTCATATCGTTCTTGTCGTAGCCAGCCTCTCCATATATCCACCAAACATGTGCGGTCAACTTTCTCAACCACACGAATATCACTCGGCCCACACTCTACCCAGCATCCACACATACCACCTCACAAATACCACCACACCCTTCCCACTCTCCCCATTACCCATTCTTACTCACCCTCACGTTTCACTCACCCTGGGACTCACCTACGAGCCTCATTATTTTAACCATCATCATTTAATTTTGGTGGATGGGGAGGAAGGTGTTGGTGTATGGTGGTTTATGGTGTTGGGGTTTGACCTTTATTGTGGCCACACTCGTTAGCTACACCTGTTGGGGGTGGGGAGGAGGGAGGCCAGGCCGCTGATAGTACGAGTCCCGCCTCCCTGATGGTGATGTTAGGGGGTAAGGGGGCTCGGGTTGTACCCCACATAGGGAAGGTAAGGGGAAGTAATTTTTTTCCCCCCCACAGCAATACATCAATCACTGTCTATTTCTCTCACGTCGTACGTAAAGGGCAAATAGCTCTAGGTTAGGATAAGAACCCTCAGGGTCAGAGGATAGAAATTAGTCATAGGAAAGGCAAGTCTTTTGAATGAGTTTGAAGCATTGTCTTCTCCTGCCACCTCCCTTTTGTTTCACCTAATTTCATTTCTTGAAGTGGAGATGAGCAAGGTGTTGTTTAGTGAAGCATAACACAACTGTAAAGTTTTATGTCTTGGATTATAGATCATTGGTCACTGAGCTCCTTGAGTTCCCCAAAGGAGGAACGTGAGCTGATACAACTTGCCATCCCTCGTTTGAACAGCCATGCTGACGTGCTGGGATATATGTATATATTTGTGTGTGTTTGTGTGTGTGTGTGTGTGTCTCTATTATACACTCAGTACGTTAGGTACAATCATTAATCTCTCAACATCATGTGATAAACAGATTTGGTTGGATGTGAGCCGATTGCCCTTGTCTACGACTCGAACGCAGTCTGGGTGCTTCACAGCCAGCAGTACTAACCACTACACTTCAGAGACTCGTTTCTCACGTGTTAAGCCCAAGTGATGTATGTGCCGCTCATGCTGAGTTAGTGGGAGGCATGTCTCAAGTATTGTGGGAGGGATGGAGGAGCAGTTGACTCTCCTGAATTTTCGAGGGTTGATCTCCACATACGTGTTCAGAGTAGACGTTGCCCTAGTGTGCCAGATGGAATATGTACGATACAGGAGGCTTGTGTGTGTGTGTGTGTGTGTGTGTGTGTGTGTGTGTGTGAGGAACTGGCCTATAAGTATTAGCTTGAGGAGAGACTTGTTACTCTCAAGGTCCACCTTAAGGGGAGACCTTCCTCTTAAGTCCTGGGTTTAGAAGAGAGGTACCTCTCAAGTACTGGGTTACAGAGAGATTAGTCTCTCAAGGACTAGGTTAAGGGGAAGTCGCCTCATAAGGTATTACCTAAATGGAAGGTGTAGTGGGGCACGAGTGCTGGTGTGAGGGAGACCCCTGGCTACGGGTAGTGGAGAGGGACAGGTGTGGGTCAGGTGGTGTGTCGGCACAGCAGTACCCCTGGCGCGTGGGGGCAAGCAGGTGGCAGGGGATCCGGTCGGCCACACGATTTATTGTCCAGTTATTGTCACAGGTGGTTCCTGGCAGGGCCGTCCTCCAACTGTTATTGATTTTGTGAAATGTGAACACCTGCTGGCCGGTCTACATTCTGGCGCTTTGTTTTGCTTTTCTCCTGAATTATGACGTGCTTTAGGAGTGGAGAGGCGTGTTATTTGACGGCCGTACTGGGGCCATCATCGCCACGTTTTTCAGCGTTGAATAGAGAGTGTGTGTGTGTGTGTGTGTGTGTGTGTATGTGTGTGTGTGTGTGTGTGTGTGTGTTATTACCTATTTTGCATATGGGGGAAA
>JAUUDZ010053040.1:0-10443 GCA_032361705.1 Panulirus versicolor | reverse complement strand
TGAGGATATTCCCTCAAAGGCCCAGTCCTCTGTTCTTAACGCTACCTCGCTAATGCGGGAAATGGCGAATGGTATGATATATATATATATATATATATATATATATATATATATATATATATACAGTACATATACATATCAACATATCCTTATATACATACACATACACAGACATATATGTATATACATGTACATACTCATACTTGTTTGCCTTTGTCCATTCCTGGCACAACCCTGCTCCACAGAAAACAGCATCACTACCCCCTGCTTCAGCGAGGTAGCGCCAGGAAAACTGACAAAAAGGGCCACATTCGTTCACTCTCAGTCTTTAGCTGTCATGTGTAATGCATCAAAACCACAGCTACCTTGCCACATCGAGGCACCACAAACCTTTCCATGGTTTACCCATGACGTTTCATATGCCCTGGAATGTGTAGAGAGAGAAGTAGTTAACTGGAGGGCAAAAACAGCTATGTTTGAAGATATAGCAGTCCCAACAATATTGTGCAGATGCAAAGTGTGGGCTACAGATGAGGATGTGTGGATGGTGGATGTTTTGAAAATCAAATGCTTGAAGATAATATGTGATTTGACATTGTTTGATCTAGCAAGTAATAAAAGAGAAGAGAGAGGTGTGGTAATTAGAAAAGTGTGGTTGAGAGAGCTGGAAAGTGTGAGCTGAATTGGTTTGAACATAAGGAGAGAATGAGTAAGGAGGTTGACAGAGGGGATATATGTGTCAGAAATGTGAAGGGAACAAGGAGAAGGGGAAGTCCATACTGAATATGGAAAGAAAAAGATGTTGAATGTTCAGAGCCTCATGATATAGAGGTGTTAAAGGCATGCACTGGAGAGAGTGAATTAGAGTGATGTGGTATACAAGGGTTGATACAAGGGTTGACTGAACCAGGGCATACAAAGCTGCTAGAGGAAACAATGGATAAGTCAGTGAGGCCTGGTTGTGGATAGGGCGCCCCTGGTTTCAGTGCATTACACATGACAACCAGAAAATGGACATGAATGAATGAGGCCTGTCCATTTTTGAAACTACCTAACTTGGAAAATGGAAAACATGCATAAAAAAATACATGCATATATATTTTGAAAATAATGACTTTCATGATGTTACCAGGCTCCTAGCCATGGGCATGTGGAGTCCCTCTTCACAAACCTGGGCTCGGAGGTGCTATACCACTGTGACAAAGGTTACCAGCTCTTCGGCAATGACTCTAGGGTCTGCACTTCAAACGCTACCTGGAGCGGCAATCTTCCCCAGTGTCACAGTTTGTATTGATCTTCACACAGATTGTCTGTTTGGTGCAAACACTTGAAGAAGTATTTGTAATTTCTTTTGAAATTTCATTTCAGTTCATTTCATATTTATATCATTATTGTTATTCTAACAGGGAAAGATTGTGGAGAAATTAAGGCACCACAGAACGGCTTTGCCATGGGTGTGGGAACCCTGTACGGGGACAGGGTTAAGTTTGCCTGTGAACGGGGCCATGTCTTGAGGGGTGAGGTGCAGGTTCTGTGTGAGGACACAGGCAGGTGGTCTTCTGCTACACCTCGCTGCGAGCGTAAGTCACTTATGTTGCCTTGAATATGTGGCAGCACAGTATTTTCAAACCTTTAACATGATTCATGATTTCCTTAACACACACATAAAAATAGATATTGTAAATATATACAAGGTTGAGACAGGACAATATGAATATTAAACTATATCCCTATAACATACAAATAGTAAAATGGAATTGCACAACACAAATACATTATATGTGAGAACAGGATTAATGTGAGTAAATAATGCCATTGTTTGTTTCTGACCCAACTTTGCTAAGATAGCAAAGCTATTACTTTTATAACAAAAATCTGCACAGTGGGGTTTAATGCTGGACTGGGAGTGAGCCTTTCTTGGGTTCTTGCTGAGTCACTGCAGCATGAGTGTGTTTTGCCATTGTTGCAGTAGTAGGGGAAGGGGGAATTGTGAGTATTAGTTGCTGGAATGAAAAGGGTAAAATCTAGTTTCTACATGTGAGTAGGTGGTTGGACATTCAATGACTTGAATGAGTGGGGTCTATAATGTTGCTGAAAAGCATTGGATGCCAAACAAGCTGAGCTGGGATTACATTGAAAGAACACAGGTGTGCAATAATGATAATAATTATGATAAATACTCCCTTCCCATCTTAATTTTTCCAAAAGAGAGAACAGAGAAGGGGCCAAGTGAGGATATTCCCCCTAAGGCTCAGTCCTCTGTTCTTAACACTACCTCGCTAAAGCGGGGAATGGCGAATATGTATGAATATATACATACATACATACATACATATATATATCCCTCAAACTATTCGCCATTTTCCGCGTTAGCAAGGTAGCATTAAGAACAGAGGACTGGGCCTCTGAGGGAGTATCCTCACCTGACCCCTCACCTGCCATTCTTCGTCTGTTTCCTGGCACTACCTCGCTGATGCAGGAAACAGCAATCAAGTATGATGAATATATTAATAATATTTATACATATATATTTATCATCCATAATCACAGTTTCCTGCATCAGCGAGGTAGCACCAGGAAACTGACAAAAAAATGGTCCATCCACTCATATACACATATGTATATATATATATATATATATATATATATATATATATATACATAAATGCCCACATATGCTCATATACATATCACCATATACATACACATACACAGACATTACATACATACACATGTACTTTGTTCTTACTTGCTTGCCTTCATTCATTCCTGGCACTACCCTGCCCCACAGGAGTTGCATCTCTTCTTATTAGCCTCCTGCAGCACTCAGTAAGCTGGCCACATCCACCAGTCAGGTCCACACGTCATACAGTGTTGAGTGTTGTGTGCGCATCTATGCACTGAAAATGTAGGGTAATTGAGAAGTATGTGCTCAATGTCTTCTTTGTGGTAGCTGCATCGTAGGCATGAAGGATTGTAGGATGTGTTGAAATGCTGTTTGAAGTGTTATAATGGTGGGTGATGTCCAGAGCGTAATTGGGACAGAGACTCATTTTCTGGGTGTATGTCTAGGGAGGGTCATGTCAATGAACTATTCGTTGGGAATGGGGATCTAGATGTGGGTAGGGGTTACTAAAGTGTGAGGCAAGGGTAAGCTTTTTATTTAAGGAGTTGGTGGTTACTTACAGAGTGGTTGCTATGCTGATGTATAGAAGTGAGAGGCAAGCATGTTGATTGGTTGCTATGCTGATGTATAGAAGTGAGAGGCAAGCATGTTGATTGTACTGAAAGGATCTTTGTTTCACTTTGAAAATTATGAGTATTTATAATAAAGTTGCTAAGAAACCAGTGATTGTTCTGGGAGCACTATTTTATTTGGTTTGCAGCTTTATTATATCTTCCTTCAAACTACATGTCACCAAGAAGCACAACAATACCCTCACCCGAGAAATAATTGTTAAATATAAAAATTTCAAGGATACTACGCCATGAGCAAGACACAAGATGCTTACACATCGCTGAAGCACTAATTATGAAATAACAACAACCAAAATTCAACATACAGAACACAGCCCTAGAAAGACATGGCCTGCGTCACATTACAATCAATAAGAGCACAGCATTACATGCATGTCCTTCAGCTGGTATACCCAGCCTCACCCAACTACCTGCAAGTCATTCCTAGTTGCTCTATTGATCTCTCCCCATGCTTCTAGCACTTCCCTGTAACTCAGTATGTATGTGAGTGAGTATGTGTGTGTACAACAAAAACAACAAATCATAAATACATATAATGGCATTAAAGTAAAGGGGTATCAGCCTATGCAATTACAGTTTCAAGTTTCAGTACTTAGTCATATTCAACTGCGAAAACATAAATATGCATAAAGAGGTGTCTGGTCACAAATACATATTCGGATACACCTCACATCAAGACCGAATCATTTCTCCTAAATTAACCACTGAGGACATACAAGCAACTGCATATCTCTTACAGCTATGATCTGCAGTCTTCCACCACTCCCTCCCAATGCCATGCAGCAGCCAGTTCGCAGTAGTCTCTGGGCATTCCAAGACCGCATCCAGTACCGCTGCCAGGAAGGATACCTCATGCGTGGAGACCTCAGCACTACTTGCCTGGAGACAGGGTCCTGGTCACGTGTCCGGGGGCAGTGTGCTAGTATGTCTATCTTGGTATTTTGCTATTGTATCTGTTTGTCATATGGTTCAAGTCTTGTGACAGGCTTTAGTGCAAATATGCAGAAGCTGGTGTCTGAGCATGAGAAAGTGCGAGGAGAAGAATGAGAGTTAATGTGATTAAAGTAAGGGTATTAAGTTTAGCTGGGGAAAGACAAGTTGACTGCAGTAAGTTGAATGGAGAGAACCTAGAGGAAGTGGAGTGTTTTAGATACCTGGGAGTGAACAGAACAGTAGATGGAACCATGGGTGTTGAGGTAAGGCATAGGATGAGTGAGGTCATGGGTGCACCAAGGAATATGTGAAAGAGAGGTCACTGTCTGTGAGGGGCTAGTTGGGTATGTTTAATGTTACAGTAGTCTCAATGGCACTGTATGGGTGCCAGGTGTGGGCCACAGATATAAGAGTACACAAAAGGGTGGATGTGTGGGAAATTAAATGCTTAAGGAGAATATGTGGAATATGGAAAGTTAATAAAATACAAGAAAGTTTTGGTGGTAAGAAGAGTATTGTTGGTGAGGGTGTGCTAAAATGATTTGGATGTATGGAAAAGATGAGTTAGGTGAGGCTGATGAAAATGCTGAGAGGAAAAAGAGAAGGGGGAACCAAATTGGAGATGGAAAGGAGGAATGAAAGAGGTTTTGAGTCATCAAGGTCTAAATGTGCAAAGGATAGAGCTAAATACAGGGGATGATGTGCCATCAGTGAGTTTTACCAGGGAATATGAAGCAGTGGTGCAATGTATGTGACAGCTAGAGAGAATGTGAGCAAATAGGGGCATTCTACTTTAATTCCTGGCACTAACTTACAATACAGGAAACAATACAGTCACATCCAAGAGTCTCTTGTGCATGTCTATCATTTGTATATAATCCAATAATGCCATCTTATCATCTTTCCTACTCACTCACATATCCTTATGTAAGTCTCTTTTTCAGTATACAACTCTACAAGCTGTTCACCATTCATATTCATCTCACTGAATATCCCATGTCCCCAGTTATACCCTCAATTGCCACATTATTCACTCTTACATTTAAATCATCCATCACACATATCCAATCTCTAGCATCAAAACTGCTGACACACTCTCTCAGCTGTCCTCCAAACAATTGCCACTTATCTGCTTTCTCAAGACCAGGTGCATAAGCACTAATAAGTACCTATCTCTTGCATCCCACTTTCATTTCACCCACATCAGTCTGGGACTAACTTTCCTATACTCTTTCACACATTCCCACAACTCCAGACTATCAATAGTGCTAACTTTTCCTTATCTCTTGCTCTCAACTACACTCATCAGTTAGACCATTCTAAAGTTGATTGTCTGTTCGTCACCTTTCTTATACACAGATGACATTTGCCCTCTTCCATTCCAATGCCTTTGCCTCTCTCATGTGACAACTTGAAAAGTATTTCAGTAGATTTATCTTGCATTCCAACACAAATCTCTGGTATCTATAGTGAAATTTCTTCTAGACCATGAACCTTGTATGGGTCAAAACCTTTTAGAGGGTGTGTTTGTGTCTGACTAATGTATAATGCTAAAGAAAATAACCTGCATCTCTACCTTCTACTAGGGCAAGTTGCCATAAAATGAATTTTCCAATATGTCTTAATAATTCACAAAGCACATGATAATACTAGTCATATAAAGTTACTTAATAAACTGACCAATTTTGAATGAACAGAAATATCATGTGGCCGACCTAAGATCAACAGGGATGGAGCAGTGGTGCTGGGGCGATCCTTCTACTACAAGGACAAGGTTGTCTACCGCTGTCCGCCAGGTCAGTCCCTCAGGGGTACTCTACTGCCCTTTCCACATTCTTTACAAGAGTAGGCAAAAATGAAAATGTAAGTAGTTTTACTTCGTTCTTAAACAATTCTGTGATCAATGTGACAGTTATGTTTAACTTGGACCATCCACCTCCCAGCAGTCTGGTATTCTAATTAGGATTCACCTATCATTGTGACCACTTTCCCTACCAGCATCTTGGAATCCTTAGAATCATTTTTGAACTTAATGATTTTCTATATTATTTTATGTATAAATGATACTCGAGGAACCATGCCATAATCCTTAATTAAGCAATACCAATCCTTTCCAGGATTTTCTTTCACAGATATTATAACATTTGGAGATGTTTTGCTATGTTCATAGTAGCTTGTGGCAAAACAGATATACGTAACATGTTTCACCTTTTTATCACAAGAACACAAACGCAAAAAATTTTCATGAGCAGCTTCTACTGCTTAACCACAAGAGAAAAAATGATATGCACTTACTACCAAACTAGTCAACTCCATTTCTTAATCTTTCCTTTAACTTTTAAACATTTTGTACTTTTCATAATCTGTCATTAATATCCACTCCTATAGGTAAGGTGGCAAACGGATCAGGAGTACTAACATGTATGGCAGATGGCTCATGGTCAGGGATCCCTGCATGTGTGGGCCAGTGTGGCCGCCGATGCCTCAATGGTGGTGTTTGCCTAAGTAAAAATGCCTGCACCTGCCCTCCAGGCTACGTCGGGGACCATTGTCAACATGGTAAAGTTTACCCTTCACAACTATATCTTTATTTCTCAGGTAGTCAAAGTACACCAGGCTTTGTAGAAATTTTGTTTCTTAATATGGTAATCTCTCAGCATGTCATTGAGTCATGCAAGGTGTGCACACCAAGTCCTTGGAGATGTCTTGATAATACCAACATAATCAGTTAGAGGCATTCTTTGAAGTACCAATCATTGTGTCCATGTGAATAACCATATGAGATAACCAAATGGATTCAGAAGCCACTTTTGAGTAATGTTATGTATAAAGTTAGTTCATACATCATTAAATGTACAGTTGTGTTAAAGGAAAATTTCACTGCCAGTTTCATTTAGCCAAAGTATAACCTACATAGACATACTTGTTACTGGCTTGCCTAAATGTAACTATTGTTCAGAGAAAACTTTTCCATTCATTTGAATGTGGCAGTTTTCCCTTTTCTGCATGGAAGAAATGCAATGAAGTAGCAACACCAGTCGGCAGTGCTACACATCAGCTTGACCTGTTTACCATGAGATGATAAAACTGGGCAAGAGAAGTGTATGTGTTTTATATTTGAAGGCTGCAAATTATATCCAAGAGAAGAATATTTGTTGGGAGGGAGCTCAATTGACTTGGAGTTCATTAAATCTTCAGAAAGTGTGTATTTACATGCATAGGAAAGAATACAGATGTTATATGGACAATAGACTGGATTAATGGACAGATAGTGTGAGATGACAAATCATATTTCCTAGGAGCAGTGATGTTGAAAGCACTGTTACAATATGAAGTAGAGCGATGGCTGCTGTGAAGATTAGAGAAGACATATCTCACCCTATCAACAATGACAGCAGAATCAAATTGGAGAGTAATAATTGATATGGCTTGAAGAAAATGCTGTACTGTATTTATGTATCCTAAACCTCATCATGACCACAGTGCAGCTACCATGACAAAGGCACAGCACCTACTACTTAAATTCCCTGCACACATTGCTACACTTTATGAATTGTGATTCCAAACTGTGGACTTTGCCGACTTCTCGAGCAATGCAGAAGCCTCATAAAGACAGAAGGGACTCCTGCAGAAATGAGTGAGTTTACCGTAAATAAAAAAGCCTTGATCCTAAGCATTCACTATCCCGGCCAGTCTCAGCTGAGAGCGTATGCGTCATCAGGGAGCGTGAGCATGTTACAGCATAATGCACTGCAGGGAGCGTGAGCATGTACTAGAGCATGAGCCCTATTAGGGAGAATGTATCATAAGTTCCTGTAGGGAGCGTGACTATGTGTTATGGTATAAGCTCCAGCAGGGAGCATGAATATGGGTTACAGTTTGCGCACCTATAAAGAGCGTGAGCATGTGTTAGAACACGAGGCCAGTAAGGAGCGCGAACATGTGTTTGAGCAACAACCTGCGTAGGGAGCATGCACGTGTTACAGCATGAGCCCCAGTAGGGAGCATAAGCACTTTACAGCATGCAACCCACGATGGAGCGTAGGCATGAGGTAAGGTATGAGGCCCAGCAGGGAGCATGAGCATGTCTTAGACTATGAACCCCGACAGGCAGCATCAAGTAAGCGTTAGAGCAGAAGCACCCGAAAGAAGCCGGAGCATGAGCCCCAGTAGGGAATTGTAGCATGAGCCACGGTAGGGAGCTGGAGCATGAGCCCTAGGAGGGAGCTGGAGCATGAGCCCCGGTAAGGAGTTGGAACATGAGGCCCAGTAGGGAGCTGAACATGAGCCCCGATAAGGAGCTGGAGCATGAGCCCTAGTAGGGAGCAGGAGCATGAACCCTAGTAGGGAGCTGAAGCATGAGCCCTAGCAAGGAGCTGGAGCATGAGCCCCAGTAGGGAGCTGAAGCATGAGCCCCAGTAAGGAGCTGGAGCATTGAGCCCCAGTAGGAAGCTGAAGCATGAGCCACAGTAAGGAGCTGGAGCGTGATCCCCAGTAGGGAGCTGGAGCATTAGCCCAATAGGGAGCTGAAGCATGAGCCCCAGTAGGGAGCTGGAGAATGAACCCCAGTAGGGAGCTGGAGCATGAGCCCCAGTAGAGAGCTGAAGCATTAGCCCCAGTAGGGAGCTGGAGCATGAGTCCCGGTATGGAGCGTGATGAGCGTACTTACTGAGGTCTCGTGCCAGCCTGAGGAGTTTGTTAGCCACGTCTCGCCGGAGCTGTATGATGGCGTCCGGTCCCGGAGCCTCTTCTCGCCCGCCCCCACACCCCCACATCCCGCCCACACACAGACCTGCGGGCGGAGCATCTATATTACTGCTGGCCGGAGCATATACCTGGCGAGGGACGCGGGACATGGAGCCATACTGGCCAGAAGTTGTACTACTTCGGGTCAGGTGATGCAAGGTTACTGAAGCGAGGTAAGGTTACGCAGACAAGGACGTGAGGCAAGCAAAGGTTAAGATGAGACAAGCTAAGGCTGAGTTAAGATGAGGCAAGCAAAGGTTAAGATGAGGCAAGCAAAGGTTAAGATGAGGCAAGCTAAGGTTGAGTTAAGATGAGGCAAGCAAAGGTTAAGATGAGGCAAGCTAAGGTTGAGTTAAGATGAGGCAAGCTAAGGCTGAGTTAAGATGAGGCAAGCAAAGGTTAAGATGAGGCAAGCTAAGGTTAAGATGAGGCAAGCTAAGGCTGAGTTAAGATGAGGCAAGCAAAGGTTAAGATGAGGCAAGCTAAGGTTGAGTTAAGATGAGGCAAGCAAAGGTTGAGTTAAGATGAGGCAAGCTAAGGCTGAGCTAAGATGAGGCAAGCAAAGGTTAAGATGAGGCAAGCTAAGGTTGAGTTAAAATGAGGCAAGCTAAGGCTGAGTTAAGATGAGGCAAGCTAAGGTTGAGTTAAGATGAGGCAAGCTAAGGCTGAGTTAAGATGAGGCAAGCTAAGGTTGAGTTAAGATGAGGCAAGCTAAGGTTGAGTTAAGATGAGGCAAGCTAAGGTTGAGTTAAGATGAGGCAAGCAAAGGTTAAGATGAGGCAAGCTAAGGTTAAGATGAGGCAAGCAAAGGTTAAGATGAGGCAAGCTAAGGATGAGTTAAGATGAGGCAAGCAAAGGTTAAGATGAGGCAAGCAAAGGTTGAGTTAAGATGAGGCAAGCTAAGGCTGAGTTAAGACGAGGCGAGGTAAGGCTGAGTTAAGGAGACACAGAACTATACAGTTGTGGTAACCCACAATATATTCAAGGTGAACAATAAAGGTAAGAGAATACAAAAATACAGTAGAAAAAGATACAAAATAAAGTGATTTCATAATGGCTAAGAACTAATAAGAAATACATAATCACAGTTATTCACACCAACGTACAGTTAATACTACTACTACTACAACTAATATATATATATATATATATATATATATATATATATATATATGTGTGTGTGTGTGTGTGTGTGTGTGTGTGCGCGCTGAAAATCACAACAAACACGTAACTCAGTAGATGCATAAACACATTTAGGAAGAGAAAACACGAGAATCGTGAGCGCTTGTGTTTATTACCACATCTTGGGAGCACTAGTTGGGCTTTGTAACTGTGTAGCTCGTCCTCTGAAGATGTGCTGATACAGGGAGGCGCCAAGGATTCTCATGTTTCCTTTTCCTGTTGAGTTGCTTCCCAGTGAATGTCGGTTTGCGGCAGGGGTGCGTGATGTCTCCATGGTTGTTTAATTTGTTTATGGATGGGGTGGTTAGGGAGGTGAATGCAAGA